>JAANYP010004040.1:0-152426 GCA_020465985.1 Centrapalus pauciflorus
TTCCACCAAGGAGTTGACATCCACCTGTTGTGCTTTTCCTGTCTAACCTGCAGCCTGCAAAATCAGAATCTGAATAACCTGTTAGTTCAAGGCTTGAGTCTTTGGGATACCAAAGACCAAAACCTGGAGTACCCTTCAGGTATCTGAAGATTCTTTTAACAGCTGCAAGATGTGATTCCTTTGGATTAGCTTGGAACCTAGCACATAAACAGGTGGCAAACATAATATCAGGTCTGCTAGCAGTCAAGTATAGCAAGCTCCCAATCATGCCTCTGTAAGCTGTTACTGAAACGGCTTTGCCACTGGCATCAGCATCCAATTTTACATTGGTTGCCATTGGGGGTTTAATAGGAGAACTTTGATCAAATTTAAACTTTTTCAAAAGATCTAAAGTGTACTTTCTTTGATTTATAAAAATTCCAGTTGAGTTTTGTTTAACCTGTAATCCTAAAAAGAAAGTAAGTTCTCCCATCATACTCATTTCATACTTGGATTTCATGAGTAATGAAAAATTCTTGCACAACTGCTCATTAGTAGAACCAAATATTATATCATCCACATAAATTTGAACAAGCATAATGTCAGATTTCACTTTCTTTATGAACAGTGTAGTATCCACCTTACCTCTGGAATACCCATTGCTCATAAGGAACTCAGTAAGAGTGTCATACCAGGCTCTAGGGGCTTGTTTGAGACCATAGAGAGCTTTGTCCAACTTATAGACAAAACCTGATGTTGTTCATTTCAAAACTGGAGGCTGCTGACAAAACTTCTTCTGCAGCTCCATTCAAAAATCACTTTCACATCCATTAAATACCTTAATGCTCTTATGGACAGGTAGCTAGATACAAACGATTGCTTCTAGCCTGGCCCAGGAGCAACATGTTCACATAATCAATTCCCTTCCTCCGTCTGTAGCCTGAGCACAGTCTTGTTATTTCTAAAGACATGACCTTGGCTCCTCCCTTGTTCCTGAAAACCCATTTTGTGCAATTAATAGTTTACCTTTAGGAGCAGGGACCAGCTTCCATACATTGTTTCTCTCAAATTGATTGAGCTCTTCTTGCATGGCAGTGATCCAATTGGCATCTTTTAATGCTTCATCAACCTTCTTTGGCTCCATCAGTGAAATAAAACTAGAGAACATACAAAAGTTCCCTAAGCTGTCCCACCGTGTTTGTATCCCGTTGTTGATGTCACCAATTATTTGATCATTGGGGTGACACCTGATCCACTTAGGATCATTTTCAATGATGATTTACCTGAGTTGTTAACATCTTCAGCAGGTCCTGTTGAACAGCTCTCAAGATTTTCAGACACACTGTTGTCTTGAGCCTGTTCACTTGTTGAACATGTCTGACCACTGTTGAACATATCAGCAGAGGAACTGGGAAAATCTGCATTGATAGGTTCTGGACATGCAGTTGTAATTAAGTCAGTACATTTATTCACACAGGGTGTATTGACATAATCATCATCATGTCCATCATGATTAACAGGTTCCACACTGGGTGTAGTGGAAGCTTTTGAGTCCTCTTCATTGATTGAATGCATCAGATCATCAAAGTTAAGTTCTCCTGAAACTGATTCAGGAACAGCTTTGGTGGAGGCATTCTTGGACTCTTCAAAGGTGACATTGATAGATTCATCTATCACCCTTCTTTTGTTGTTGTATACCCTGTAGGCTTTGGAGATAGCAGAGTAGCCAACAAACACACCTTCATCAGCTTTAGGTTCAAATTTCGACAGCTGGTCCCTTTGATTCAGAATGAAACAGGGACATCCAAACACATGGAAATAACTGACATTTGGCTTTCTCCCTTTGAGCAGCTCATAGGGAGTCTTGTTGAACCTTTTCACCACTAAGGATCTGTTTTGGGTGAAGCAGGCAGTGTTAACAGCTTCAGCCCAAAATGATGAAGGTAAACCTGATGCACACAGCATGGTTCTGACAGCTTCAATGAGAGTTCGGTTTCTCCTTTCAGCAACTCCATTTTGTTGAGGAGTTCTTACTGCTGAAAAGTTTTGAGTGATACCTTTCTCTTCACAGAAGTCTTCAAGAGTACTGTTTCTGAATTCAGTACCATGATCACTTCTAAGCTGCTTTACTTGGGCAGAGTTCAGCATTTCCATCTTTTTGAAAAATCCAATAATCTCTCTAGCAGCCTCTCCTTTGCTCTTCAGAAAGATCACCCATGTGTACCTGGAGAACTCATCAACCATTACAAGAGTGTATCTTCTTCCTCCTAGACTTGGGACATTAACAGGTCCAAACAAGTCCATATGGATTAAGAAGAGTGGAGTATCAATAGAGAAATTATGTTTGGATTTAAAAGATGTTTTTCTCTGCTTGCCTTTCTCACAAGCTGTGCATAATCTATCCTTAGCAAAAGTCATAGAAGGTAAACCTGTCACCAACTCTTTCTTACATTTGATCCACTTAGGATCATTCTTCAATGATGATTCTCCTGAGTTATCAGCAGCTTCAGCAAGTCCTGTTGAACAGCTCTCAAGATTTTCAGACACACTCTTGTCCTGAGCCTACTCACTTGTTGAACATGACTGACCACTGTTAAACATATCAGCAGAGGAACCAGGAAAATCAGCATTGATGGGTTCAGGACATGCAGTGGTAATTAGGTCTATACACTTATTCACACATGGTGTATTGACATAATCATCATCATGCCCATCATGATTAACAGGTTCCACACAGGGTGTTGTGGAAGCTTTTGAGTCCTCTTCATTGTTTGAATGCATTAAATCATCAAAGTTTAATTCTCCTGAAACTGATTCAGGAACAACTTTGGTGGAAGCATTCTTGGACTCTTCAAAGGTGACATTGATAGATTCATCTATCACCTATCTTTTGTTGTTGTACACTCTGTAGGCTTTGGAGATAGCAGAGTATCCAACAAACACACCTTCATCCACTTTTAGTTCAAACTTTGCCAGTTGCTCCCTTTGATTCAAAATGAAGCAGGGACAACCAAACACATGGAAGTAACTGACATTTGGTTTGCTTCCTTTGAGCAGCTCATAGGGGGTCTTGTTGAACCTTTTCACCACTAAGGATCTGTTTTGGGTGAAGCAGGCAGTGTTAACAGCTTCAGCCCAGAATGATGAAGGTAAACCGATTGCACACAGCATGGTTCTAGCAGCTTCAATAAGAGTTCTGTTTCTTCTTTCAGCAACTCCATTTTGTTGTGGAGTTCTTACAGCTGAGAAGTTTTGAGTGATTCCTTTCTCTTCACAAAAGTCCTCAAGAGTACTGTTTCTGAATTCAGTACCATGATCACTTCTAAGCTGCTTTACCTGGGCAGAGTTCAGCATTTCCATCTTTTTCACAAATCTAATAATTTCTTTAGCAGCCTCTCCTTTGCTCTTCAAGAAGATAACCCATGTGTACCTGGAGAACTCATCAACCATTACTAGAGTGTATCTTCTTCCTCCTAGACTTGGGACATTAACAGGTCCAAACAAGTCCATATGGATTGAGAAGAGAGGAGTATCAATAGAGAAGTTATGTTTGGATTTAAATGATGATTTTCTCTGCTTGCCTTTCTCACAAGCTGTGCAGAGTTTATCTTTAACAAAGGTCATAGAAGGCAAACCTGTCACCAACTCTTTCTTACTGAGTTTGTTGATGTTCTTGAAGTTCAGGTGTGACAGCCTTTTGTGCCATAACCAGTTTAAGACTGCATTTGTTCTTGTGAGGAAGCAGGTTTCAGTTGTGGGATCAGCAGATTGCATGTCCACAACATATACACCTTTCTTTCGTTGAGCACACAACACAACTTTGCCTTGGGGATCCAATATGTAACCCAGGTGCTCATCAAAGTTAACATTGTAGCCAACATCACACAGTTGGCTTATGCTAACAAGGTTATGTTTTAGCCCAACTACATAGGCTACTCTTTTGAACACTGCAGCACCAGCTTTAAGAGTTCTATATCCCTCAGTGGATCCCTGTACATTGTCACCAAATGTGACTTTTGGCCCTTTTTTAGGCCTGAGATCACTCAGCAGTTCCTTACAACCAGTCATGTGCCCTGAGCAGCCACTGTCCAAGTACCAAACCTGGGATGGTTGTTTTTCCTGCAGAGTGATAAGAAGAATATTAGATACTTTTAGGGGAACTCATCACAGAGATGAGTTCTCCTACTTCATCAACATTTGTTGATGGACTTGTGATGTCAACACTAATATTCCCTATTTGAATGGTATCAGTTTGAATACCACTCTCATTGACTGAGATGTTTCCAACGCTGTTTATGTTGGCAGTGAGGGAACCATCAGAGTCAGCAGGCCTCATGTCCTCAGTTTCAGGACAGTCTTTGGCCACATGTGTCTTCATTCCACATTTATAACACTTTCTCCTTTTAGTATTTTTGGAAGAAGACCTTTCAGAAACATATTATGGAATATATCTGTTGATTCCATCAGCAGGTTTAGCAAACTTATTACTTTTTGATGAATCAACAGCTTGAGTGGAAAGTTCAATAACCACAGCTTTGCCTGTCTCTTCTTTCCTCTTTTTAGGAGGGCAGATGTCAAAGATAGGAAGATTAATTGGCTTTTGAACTTCCACAAGTTTAGGAAACTTATTCCCAGATATCTCAGGTTGAGCAATGGCTTTGCCCTTGCCCTTCCTGAGATGTGATTAATGTTGCCTATCAACATAATCATTATTTCTGGTTATTAAATACTTATTCTCATTTAAAACCAGTTTACCACTATGATTAGAAAACTTATTTGAAATAACAGCAGGTTTGCTTTCAACCTGAGACTTACTCTTGTTAAAGGCAGACTGCTTACCTTTTGAAAACTTATTTTCAAAATGTTCAGCACTAAAAGGATTAGTATGCCTTTTTACACCAGCTTTAGACCCAAGGCCTGTTTTGTCAACAGGTTTGGTGTCCATAGCTGTAGTTTGGACATGCTTTCCTTTCTTTTTCTTGTGTGAATCAGCAGAACACTTAGCAAGCTTATTTGATGGAAAAATCATTTCATCAACAGCTTTTGAGCTAGGTTCACACGAGCTGTCAGTGTTTTGAGGCCTGACAAACCTGTTTGTTGAGATTAATTTACCATT
This sequence comes from Centrapalus pauciflorus, assembly GCA_020465985.1. Taxonomy (NCBI): domain Eukaryota; kingdom Viridiplantae; phylum Streptophyta; class Magnoliopsida; order Asterales; family Asteraceae; genus Centrapalus; species Centrapalus pauciflorus. Next base: position 5,096 of record JAANYP010004040.1, read on the forward strand.
CACTTTTTGAATAAAAGTGTTTGGAAGCTCCCCAAGAGTGGACAAATCTTCTTTTAAATTATTAACCTCAACAATGGAAGCTGCTGTGTCAAGATCCCCTCCAAGATAAGCTTGGATTTGTACAGGAATCTACTGACTTATACAGTGGCTGACTTTTTGTGCAGATTGGCACCAAGAGTCAACTATCTTTTGAAGCTTAGCATGTTTTATATCTGTTTCTCTCTTTTCTTCCAGTAAAATGGAATTGATGTGTTTTAATTCATCAAGTTCAGCTTCCAACTTATGGAAGCTGTCCAGTTTACTGGATTTTGTTTCAATGTCAGTTTTAAGCTTAGAGATTTCAGATAATAAAACAACATGCTTCTCAACAGCAGCTTTTAGATCAACAAGCATATATTCAAACATTTTAACTTTTTCTTCAGAACTGTAATCCATTAAATTTTGTACCTTATACATCATTGTAGGGTTCCAGTTCTCCAAGCTGCTGAAAGCTTCAGCTTCAGCCAGATCCTGTTTGAAGTTGCTTGTTGATGGGACATCAGTGTTGGCCATCAGACAGTTGTTGTATTCTTCATCAGATGATGAATCAGACTCCTCCCAGTCACAAGTTTCTGCCATTAGTCCCTTTTGCCGGTTAGAAACCACTCAGTTTTCTAACTTCCTCAGCTTAGCCATGGCCATAAGATACTTAACCCTATAGCCATCATCCCTGTTTGTCTTGTGTGGTTTGAATGTCTGACCAACAGCTTTTGACACACAGTCAGCAGCTTAATGGCCAGTTTTGCCACATTTGAAGCACTCAGCTTTGGTCTTGTCAAATGCTTTCTTTTGGACAGCATTTGAGCTTCCCTGTAGCATGTTTCTTCCAAACCTTTTCTTGTTGAACCTTTTGACAAGCATGACTATCATCTGCTCATCATCCAGTTCTGCACTATCTGCATTGTCTTCCTCATCAGACATTTCCTCCTTATCATCAGCCTGTTGATCAGGTTGAGTGAACACATCACTCACTTGATTTACAGGTTGTCTCACACTGGCCACAAAGGCTGCACCTTTCTTAGATATTTCCAAGGCATTTCTCTTCTGTTGCCTTGATTGCTCATCATTCAGTAAGGATCCATATAAGTTAACAAGATCCTTACTTCTGATGGTACCTGAATTCCTTAAAATTGTAGAAAAATAATTCCATTCTTCAGGCAGAACATCTAAGAACTTGTTTACCAAAGTCAGGCTGTCCTTGGTGATCCCAACAGCTTTGAGATCATTTACAAGAGCAGTAAACCTGGTGTAGGTTTCAGTGAGAGTCTCCTTTGGTTTTGCAAAGAAGAGTTCATACTGTCTAACAAGATTATTAATCCTGTTGTCAAGTGTGATTGTGGGTCCATCATAGACGGTACACAAAGTATCCCACATATCCTTGGCAGTCTTCATCTTCTCAACCTGTTTGAACACATCATCAGGTAGAGAGATGACCAGATTGTTTCTGGCCTTTGCATCAAGAGCCACCAGTCTTTTCACTTTGTCTACTGTTGCATTGCCTTTAACCAAATAAGGAATGTCAACTTTGAGTTTTTCTTCCTTGTAAAGGCCTATTTTGATATAAGAAAAAGGTCTGTCACCCTTTTTCAAATAATCTTTTGTCTTCATGTAGCAGAACAGCTTGGGCAGGCTGAGCAGTTCCGATTTCCACTTTGTCTTCGACTTTGTAAACTGATCTTGCAGTCAAAAACAATACATGAGGACTTGGAAACACATTCCATAAAGTGTTTAGCCTGTTCACAAAGAACAGGTTCTGTTCACAAAAAACAGAACACTTGTAAACTGCCCAAGCTGCTCACCAGCGTAGAGCAGCGTAGACAGTTTATGTCCAGTCTGTTCAGCAGACTGAATAGCTTGAGCAAAACTGCCTTTGTTGCAACACATGCAACACATAGAACAGCTTTAGGCTGATATTGCAAATCATTTTCAGGTTTCAATAAGGCATATAACAGGCCTTAAATTCCACCTTCAAAGGCATCAACAGGTTTGATTAATAATCTCCCCCTTAGATGCAGAACAGGTTTGACTGAGTCCTTTTTGAGCCTAACATTATCATATTCGTGATTTAGATGTAGAAATGTATGTTTTTAAGAGGTAAATTATGAACAAATTCGAGATGTCATGAACAAACTCGAAATACATAGAACAAAGTCGATTTTTAGCTAAATTCGAACATAAATTCGAATTTGACCATAAATTCTAGATATAGATTTCGAGTTTAACTTTAAAATCGAAATGAGATTCGAATTTAACCTCACTTTTCGAATTTATATATTCAATTATAATCCATATATTCGAAAGTTGCAGTTGGAATTTAAATACATATTCAAATGTAGCTATTAATTCGATTTTGACTCCATATTTGAGATTTATATGTTCGAATTTTGTCCATATTTGAAATAAGATTCGAATCTAATATATAAGATTCGAATTTAACTATGGAATTAGAATATAATCACATAATTGAATTTAATGCATTCTAATTTATCCTTATGTTCGAAAATAGCATTTCGAGTTTGACCTTTGTTCGAATTTAATTATATAAACTCGAAACCCACTCCCTAAATTCGAATATATTGAATAAAACACTTGGACAACGCATAAAATAACAAGATGACTAGCAAAATGATTATATATATTAATATACATATACACACACACACACACATATATATATATATATATATACATATATATATATATATATATATATATATATATATTTACATATATATATATATGAATGAAAGAATTATGAATGAACAAGTTATCAGAATCAGATGAAATAAAGATTTAAAGACTAAAAGATGATGATATTGACATGATATGATATGATAATTCTGGACAGGTTCAGTGAAATTCTGAACAAAGATTTAAAGATTTATAAAGTGGGTCAAAGACTTGATTTGACAGAGAACAGATTGACAAAGATAAAATCCTAAGATAACTCAGGTGGCAGATTTTTACATCTGTTTGATAAAGACCTCAGTTCTGTGAGTTATAGATATTCAGATTTAACATGCTTGAATTTCCGGTTGAGACATATTGTTGATGCTAGATTGATTTGACATTCATATTATCAGCTGGATTGTGACCTGTGCACACTATGGTTCGGTGTTGCCCAGTGGATCATGATAGCTATTTGACTTATCACTTCATATGATATTGCTTTTACTGTTCATTTCAGATATTGCGATAAGACTACTGTTATCATGACTTTGATTACATATGCTTCATCATTGCATATACTTGACATATTAATTCAGCTTGATTAGCCTTGATTGGTCTATTGTTCTAGACTTGGCTTTTTCACCAGTTATATTGAACTTGGTAATGACCTCCGATGTTCCGCCACGTTGATTTACTGGTAGCTAGCCCAGTATGTGGCTGATCCCCACGATTTAAGCGTGAGCGTGACTTGAGCATCATCCGACTCTATGACTTCTATGTCTCAATCATGAGTGGCTGTAGCGGCAGCCTTGACATATCACGCTAGACTTATGATGATCCGCTTGACAATGCATGTTTAATTTGAAAATCTATTTACTCACTAAGCATTGCTTACGGTTGCTACATTAACATTTTTACAGGAAAAGATAAAGGAAAGTCACCTGCGGGACCTAGTACTTAGGTCATACAAGAATCAAGTGAAGTTTTCATACACCTCACTCAGCAAACCATTTTGGTACTGATTGGATGATAATATTGTGGTGTTCTGGGTAGATTTATCTTGATTGTGTGATGACATGAACTAGATTAGATAGTACCCTTTATAAGTTTAATTTAAAAATGGTAATCTGTATTAAACTTAAATCCTAATATGCATGTACTGTAATTTATAATTCCGCACTTAATTACTCTATCTTAGTTTGATTGATATCGTATTTCATGATGTGGGACCTAGACTCGTGAGGATTGCCCCGTGAGGGGTGGTCTTCACAGTATTTGACTCAACTCGAATGATACTAACAATTTTCTTGATTGAAGCCTTTAATCGAGAAAGTCCTAATGCATTTATTTCCAAGTCCTCTATACACTGAATATTCAAAAATTGATTCCAATTAGATTTTCAGTGATTTAAAACTTGTGTCCCTCTCGAAAATCAATTTTAAACACTTTTGTTTTACTGAACTTTGATTAAAAACAACATATAAGCTGTTAAAAATTCAAATTTCAGGCAAAAGAAGAACACGAAAGTTTTTGAAAGGAAATTCCAAAATTCTATGTGTGTGGTTTGATTTGAACCATGAAATTTCAAATTCATGTTCACATTGATAAACCGAAACATACCACACAATTAATTTCAGTATTATGAACAAAAAATTATAAACACCATGAGTACGCAAATATGAAAATCATACGAACACAGTTACACATATCTCAAAACTGAAATAAACTTTGTACAAATTCGATAAGCAAAAGTAACAGAACATTTACTTACAAATTGATGAAAAAATATCTTGATATAGTCGATTTGATGTGGGTATTTTAAGTTTGCTTAATGGTGAAGTAATCTTGATGAAGAATATGAAAGCAAGAACCGGTTTGCTAAAAAAATTAATTTGAAATTTGAATTTCAAATTTATAGGCAATATGACCCGGCCCATATTTTATAAAACCATAACCGGCCCATGTTATATATGAAACTTAATTGGCCCAATCATCAGATATAAACCCATTTTTCTGCAAAAACCCAACATCTTTTCAAAAAAAAATTTAACCAAATAAAAAAAAAATTTGATTTTCAAAAAAAATAAAAACAGTCTTAAAGAAAAGACAAAACAACAAAAACAAAACAAAAAAAATAAACAACACAAAATAAAACAAAATTGAAAATTCACACAATCAAAAATTAACACAAAATAAAATACTAAACTCAAAAAAAAAATTATTTAAAAAAAATGCTCCCCCTTTTATTTCTGCATGTTGCTCCCCCTCAAATGTATATCATATTACTTCAACTCAGCTCCCCCTACAAAATATCAGATAAATTGTATCAGATTTTCTCAAAATCTAGATAAATTCATTTTCTGCTCCCCCTGCACATGACAATCTAGATCTTGTTAAATTCTAAAAAAATGTACTTAACATTCAAAAATTTAACATCAGATTAAAATCAATTGAAAAAAGTAAATTTAAAATTATAAATTGCAACTACAGAATTATTAAATCTTAATGATTCAACATACCTAATTTGTATACCAAAAAATTAAACATTTCTTCATCTAACGCTTTGGTAAACAAATCAGCTAGTTGATATTCAGTAGGAACAAAATATAATTCTATATTTCCATTTTCAACATGATCCTTTATAAAATGGTACCGAATGTCAATGTGTTTTGTTTTTGAATGTTGCACCAGATTTGATGCAATAGCTATTGCACTCTGAGAATCACATTAGATAGATATTTTCTTTGGTGTAAACCCGTAATCGCGCAGTTGGCTTTTCATCCACAACACCTGAGAACAACATGAAGATACATCAACGTATTCTGCTTCAGCTGTAGACAATGAGACATGATGTTTTTTTTACTGGATGACCAGCATACGGGTTTGTCACCTAAGAACTATATGGCTCCAGACGTACTTTTTCTGTCCATCTTATCACCTGCGTGATTAGCGTCAGAAAAAGCAGTTAGATTAAATGAAAATTCTCTAGGTTACCACAAACCAAGGTTTGGAGTTCCTTTGAGATATCTTAAAATTCTTTTTGCAGCTGATAAATGTGATTCTTTAGGATTCGCCTGATATATTGCACACACACATGTAGCAAACATAATATCCGGTCTACTTGCTGTTAAATACATTAATGACCCAATTATACCTCGATAATGAGTCATATCTACAGGTTTCCCCGAAATGTCCTCATCGAGTTTTGACTTTGAATCCGGAGCCATGGGAGTTTTCATAAGAGTACTGTTAACCATGTTAAATTTCTTTAACATGTCTTGTATGTATTTTGACTGATTGATAAAAATACCATCAGCCAGTTGTTTAACTTGTAATCCTAAGAAAAAATTTATTTCTCCCATCATGCTCATTTCGAATTTTTGGGACATTAAAAATGCGAATTTCTTACAAAATTCCGGATTTGTAGACCCAAATATTATGTCATCTACATATATTTGTATTACTATGATATCTGGACCCTGACGTTTTATAAACAGGGTTGTGTCAACTGCACCTTTGTTGAATCCACATTTCAATAGATATGTTGAAAGTGCATCATACCAAGCACGCGGTGCTTGTTTAAGGCCATATAGTGACTTATCTAAAACATATACATGATCAGGTTTCGATGGATCAGTAAAACCTTCGGGTTGATATGTATATACTTCATTGGTTAGTTCCCCATTTAAAAATGCCGTTTTAACATCCATTTGATAAACAATGAAGTTTTTGTGAGTGGCAAAAGCTAAAAATATTCTAATCGCTTCGATTCGTGCAACTGGTGCAAACGTTTCATCGTAGTCAATTCTTTCTTGTTGACTATATCCTTTGGCAACGAGGCGAGCTTTATTGCGAATGATTACTCCATGTTCGTCGTTTCTTATTTTTAAAGATCCATTTCGTGCCTATGATGGATTTGTCTTTAGGGCGCTCAACAAGTCTCCAGACCTTTAACCGTTTGAACTGATTCAGTTCTTCTTGCATCGCAACAATCCAATCAGCGTCCAGAAGTGCTTTTTTCACATTCTTAGGCTCTATTTTGCTTAGAAAATTTGAAAATAGACACTCATTTATGGTGGCTCTTCTGGTTTGGACTGAATCTGAAGGATCACCAATAATGTTTTCTATTGGGTGATTTCTTGTCCACTTGAAAGTATGTGGAAATGGTTCTATGTGATCTTGATTAGGATTTCGATCTAAATATGTTGGTCTGGGGGTTACTTCAGATGTAGTAGGTAGGGTATTTGAGTTAGGAGCTTCTGAATGTTCGGATGCTGAGGGGGTTTCAGAAGATTCTGGAGGTTCAATGGGTTGTGTACTTTCAGTTGGTAAGTGCATATCTGTTGTTGAGGCTTCTCCAGTTTCTTCTGAAACTTCTTGATGAGAAAGATCAGAGACTACGACGGGATCTTCAGTAATCCTGTCAGGCACCAAATTTAAAACATTAGTTTTGGGCTTCTCAAAGTAGTCTTCATAAAAATTCTCAAACAATCTATGTAATTCAGAATTTTCAGCATTCTAATCTGATGACTCCATTGAAGTCTGCGTGTTAGGTTCGGGTCCTGAATTGGTGTGTTCAGAAGCCATTACCACTCCTTCATCAAATTTGACGTTGACGCTCTCGTTGACTGTCTTGGTTCGCTTGTTGTAGACACGAAAGGGACCGACTCCTTTGAATATCCGATGAAAATACCATCATCTGCCTTTTGATTAAACTTTCCAAAATTGTCTTTTTCGTTTAGAATAAAGCATCTGCATCCAAAGACATGGAAAAATTTAATATTGGGCATTCGTTTATTTATTAATTCATAAGGAGTCTTTCCGAATCTTTTATTAATGGTTGAGCGATTCTGTGTGAAACAAGTTGTTGCAACTGCTTCGGCCCATAAGAATAACGGTAGATTTGAATACGCCAGCATCATCCTAGCTGATTCCACTAGTGTCCGATTTCTTCGCTCAACAACACCGTTCTGTTGTGGAGTTCTAGCAGCTGAAAACTGATGTGTGATTCCTACAGAATTCAAAAATGATTCAAGCGATTTGTTCTTGAATTCTGTTCCGTTATCTGAGCGGATTGATTGAATTGTAAGTTGCAACTTCACTTGTATTTTCCAGATGAAGTCTATGATAATTTCGGTTGCATCTGATTTGGACCTCAGGAAGAAAACCCATGTGTATCGTGAATAGTCATCAACTATCACCAATACGTATCGTTTCTTATTAATGCTTTGTACTCTCATTGGTCCACACAAATCCATATGTAGTAATTCCAGTGCTCTCGTGGATGAGTGTTCGGATTTGGATTTGTGTGAAGTTCTTGTCATCTTTCCTTTTTCACATGCGGCACACAACTGCTCCTTTTGGAATTTGAGAGTTGGCAGCCCTTTAACTAACCCTCCTTTCGCTAGGTTGGTTAATTCATTGACGTTCAGATGTGAAAGGCGACGATGCCATAGCCATGCTATTTTAGATGTAGCTTTTGACAGTAAGCAGACATCTTTCTTCAGATTAATAGAGGCTAAGTCAATGAAGTACAAATTGGTTTTCCTGTTTCCTGCCAGTATTTCTTTACCTTCCCCGGATATGATGCTGCACCGATTGGCTTTGAAATTGACTTCCAATCCCTTATCACACAACTGTCCAATGCTAAACAAATTATGTCCAAGACCATCAATGAAGAAAACCTTTTGAATGGTAATTTTGTCGTATGTGAGACTCCCGTATCCTCTGATCGGACAAAACTGATCATTTCCAAATCTGACCGTCCCACAGAACTTTTCTACAAAGTTCATGAGTGTGTCTCTTTGTCCGGTCATATGCTTGGAACATCCGGAGTCAAGATACCAAACATGGTTTACCTATAAGACGAAATAGCACATGAGGTACCCACTTGTAGTTGGGTACTTTTGTTTTAGGTAAATCATGCAAAGTATTATTTGTTTTCTCAACAGATATGGCTTTTAGCTTAACATTTGATGTTGATTTAGGTACCCACATTTGAACAGTTCTATTAGGTATCCACTTTTGTACAATTCGTGGTAGAACTATTTTTGAAATAATTTTCTGTGGAACCTTATTCTGTTTAGAACATGGGTCCTTTTTCTTCGGTTGCCAGACGAGCTTATCAGATTTTACAATTAAAGGTTTACAAGCACTAGAATTCAAAGCAATTAAGTCTGTTCTAGAGAATTTTATACAAGAATTATTAACAAATTTATTATTACAGATAGAGTTTTCAATGTTACTATTTCTATCTGTAACAATATTGTTCTTCACGTGTCACTCTTGTTTTATATTCTTGTTTTTATGTTCTCTCTCCGTCTTTCTCCAAACTTGTTTTCTTGAACCGTTCACAATGATACCTGACATAAAAGAAACATGAGAATTAGTAGACTTAGACACTTGTTTCTTCTGTAAATTTTTCTTACCTTTTGAAGATTGGACTCTAAGTGCAGTGGAGTTCTCTGTTGAAGATGATTCACCTTTTTCAAAGTTAGGATTATCAAAAATTACTTTAGTTTTCTCCTTCTTTTGTTGTAAAGTTGGTGAATTCAAAGATGATTTTATTGAATCTGTAGAAATTCCTTGCAGAATTTTAACAGGTTATTTTTGACCATCTGATTGGTTATTATGTAAAGGTTTTACAAAATCATCAATTTTAACAAACATTTCCTCTAAGGAATTAAAGTCAGAGTTCATAAACTGATCAAAATCTTTTTCTGAATTGATAGAATCTAGAGAAGTTGGAGATGATAGATCAGACAACTTTTTATTCTCAGGCTGTTTTTGTAACGTTTGTTCCATAATTTTAAGTTCAGCCTTGAGAGATTTATTTTCTGTCTCAATGTTTTTAATTTTCAATTCTAGATCAGAATTTATCTTTTTTAGAATTGAATATGGCATGTATAACTTTTGAGATTGAGTAGAGGATTCAGACAAATCCTTTTCAGAATATGTTTGAATATACTCTTCTTTAATATCAGTATTATTGGTAGATTCATTTATTCTGTTATAATCAACAGAATTTTGAATTTTGTCTGATCTTAATCTTTTAGTTTCTTCACTATATTCTACTTCATCAGATCCTTTCATAAACATCATTTTTAATCCTAAGTTCATGTACCTGACATCATATAAAGTTGGTGAACTAGATATTGCCTTTGTCGAAAACTTGGGATTGTCCCAACCAATACCAGATTTAGAATTATAAAATTCTGTGTCTTTTGGTTGATTTAAATGAATGGTTTGATCTGTTTGCCCTCTTTTGATAAATTCATCTTCCATCTTCTTTATTTTTCTCATAAAGTTTAGCGTGTTCTTCAAAAATAGCATGACATTGTACAGAAAAATTTAAAGCTTCTAATTCTGCTATTCTCAGTCTTTCTTGTAGGTCAGATATATTATGATTAAGATCTAGTATTTTGCTTTGAAGATCTTTTTCTTTATCTTATAAATCTGAAACTGCTCGTAAGGCTAATGCTTTATCTTTGGAAAAATCTAAAACTAAATTATGTTCATTACGAAACTTATTTTCCAAAGAGTGAGCATTTTTCTTTTAGCCTTTAACGATTTTTCAAACTTTTTAAGTATAAAGGCCATATGAGTTAATTTCTCTTCTAGCACACAAGAATCATCAATATTAGAGTCAGAGTTAAAATGTACCTCCGGCTTGTCTGAACCATCTGATCTTTCTGACTCTGAATCTTCATTATCTTCATCATCAGTTTTTCCAGTTGCCATCAGTGCAACTTCTTCTGACTCTTCCTCCTCAGACTCTTGTCTTTCCTCATCTTCTTCATCTGTTAAACCAACCCATACTTCATCCTCGGCTATCATGGCTGACTCACTTAATTCTGACTCATTGAGAATCTCTGATTTCAGGTAAATATGAGCATCCTCATCTAGGATGGCTTCATCTTCAGATAACTACAGCCAATGGTCATCCTCCGCCATAAGAGCTTTTCCAGCCTCTTTTTCTTTGGCTAAGAGAGTCTTTCTTGTATAGTAGTCAGAGATTTTGACTACTGGAAGTCTACATTCCCGGGCAAAATGACCTGGTTTACCACAGTTATTACATTTCTGCTCTGAATCTTTCTTTGCTGACTTATCTGATTTTTCATATTTGTCAGCCTTTCTTCCACTGCTTTCTCCAGATTTTTCATATTTTTCCTTCTTCTCAATTTTCCTCGAGCCAGTCTTGTAGCGCATCTTATTGTTGGTTGGTTTACGGTAGAACTTCTTTTGAAATGCTTTGGTTAGCAGTGTCATCTGCTTTTTCATTTCTTCAATCTCAGAATCTGCAGATGAATCTGAGGTTTCTGATTCGGAAGATGTACTACTGACTACTGCTTTTTTTCCTTTTTCAACTTATATTTGTACTTCTTTTCTGCCAGTAGAGCCAATGGGTCAACAGTTTCTTTCTCGGCTTTCTTCTTGCCTGATAATTTCCTCAACACAACCTCTATGTAGTTATTGAGGTTCTCAAATATCATATGAAAATCCATTTCTTCTATGTCCTTTGTCTGCTGGATAATCATGGCATATTTCTCCCATTCAGGGTTCAGAACGTTTAAGAACTTGACATTTATGTCCAGATTGGACTTTGTCACTCCATTTCTTTTCATTTCACTTACCAAACTCACAAACCTCAGGTAAGTGTTTTCAAGTAGTTCTCCTTCACGAGCTCTAAAATTTTCAAATGTCATCAGGCTGTTTCTAACTTTGTTTGTTGCAGCTCTATCGGATCCCCTCATAAGTTTACACACTTCATCCCATATGGATTTGGCAGTTTTTGTGTTTGTGAGACATGTGTAAATATCATTGGGGATTGAGATCAGTAGTAATTTCCTGGCAGTTTTATCCCCTAGTTTTCTTTTCTTTTGAGCCTCAGTCAGGTTGGTAACCTCGACTGTCCTTGGTGGAATCGGGGGATTACCGGTGGGTACTCCAGGGATTGTTTCCATGAAAGTGACTAGTTCTTCTGTTAAGGATTTCAACAGTTCTTCTGAGAGATCATGAAAACTTCTGAATTCTAGAAACCATTCCCTCCATTGGACGTATTCTCCCCTATAAAGAATTGGGGGTTTGGTTTCTGATCCCATTGCTAGAGCGTCTATTGACATTGTGATTGATATTTTGGAAACTGTCCAAGATCTGATGAACTTTGATTGAAACTGAAATCGTTGAACAACAGTTGAAAGTTGATCAACCTTTATAAGAATGATTAGTGAAACTCTATTGAATCAACTTGAATCTACAACAAAGTAACTTGTTAGTAGCAATGATCAACTCGAATTAAACACTGATGAAACTCGAATGATGATGTGTATAACTCGAATGATGTTTGGTGAAACTCGAATGATATGAAACTCAAATAAATTGAGTGAAACTCGAATTACTCTTTTGTAAAACTCGGCTATCCTTATGTAAAACTCGAATGAGCTTTTTGTGAAACTCGAATTAGGCTCTTGTGAAACTCGAATAATATTTCTGAGAAACTCGATTTAAGTTTCTGACAAACTCGAATCAAATGTTTATAAAACTCGAATTAAATTGAGATCCAATTCGATTGATTGACACTTAATTCGATTCACTAGTAGACAACTCGATTGACACTTTTGTCAACTCGATTGACACTGTTTTCAACTAGATTGGCACTGTTGTCAACTCGATTTACAAAGCCATTAAACTCGAATTGCACATAAGCTATGTGTCTTTCGAGTTTCTTAGTTTTTCAGATTATTCAAGTCTGAAATTCAAATTAATTCGAAAAACGTAGCCATTTTTTCAAATTGAAATCGAAGGTGAGGATTATTATTACAAACACTTTTTGTGAAACAGTTTTGTCCAAAAATAGATCTAGACTCGACTTTTTCAATAGAACAGTGAAAAACTTTGGGTTTTTCAAAAATTCATAAAAATCACTAGATCTTTTGTTGTGTTTGATTAATCAAAACAAGTTTATAGTCAATTGAATCGACTATTGATTCTATTCCTTCGATCCAAATTTCACAGTGTAAGATCAACAGATTGAAAACCATTGGTTATTTTAGGGTTTTCGAAGAAAAAAATTAAGAATAGTTCGTGAATTTTTTTTTCAATTTCAGTATCAAAATTCACCCCTAAAAGCTCTGATACCAATTGTGAATTATAGTTTCTTATCAATCAGACAACAATTTAAAATCAAGAACAATAATAGAAATCAAAACTAACCGAATTATTATATTCCCAAAATATCGATTACAAAATGATGAGATGGATCTTCAATGTCAGTAACCGTTTTCTTTCTGAATTCTATTCGTGCAAAAGTAAATTGTTAGATCTATCTATTTTGAAAGTCAAACTTTCAATTTATACACATTTACACAACTATTAACTATTTACAAAATAAACCCTTTACTTTGCATTCCATCAACTAAAATGTATTCTAACAAACAAAAACAAAAAAATTTACTCACAATATGATGAAAAGATATCTTGATTCAGTCGATGATATGTGAGTTTTAGGTTTCTTAATGGTGAATGAACTTTTTGGAGAAGATGATGAATATTCTATTATCCGAAAAAGTAAATTTGATATTTGAATTTCAAATTTATAGAAGAGATTATGAAACCGGCCCATATTTGAAAAACTTTAACCAGCCCACTTTCACTTTACCAATTATAAACCAATTTAGTAACAAAACCCAATATCTTTTCAAAAAAAAAAATTTAACAAAACAAAAAAAAATAACAACAGAAAAATATTAAAAATAAAAAAATATTAAAAGTAGACTTAAAGAAGAAAAAGAAAAAAAATTGAAAATTCACACAATCAAAAAACAAAAACAAAAAAAATGACATAAAAAAAATTAAGCACATAAAAAAAATTTAAAAATTTTAATGTGCCCCCCCCCCCCCCCCCCCCTTTAATTTCTGAATGTTGCTCCCCCTCAAATGTATATCATATTTCTCAACTCATCTCCCCCTACAAAATATCAGAATTTTTTTATCAGATTTTCTCAAAATCAGATAAATTCATTTTCTGCTCCCCCTGCACATGACAATCCAGATCTTGTTAAATTTCAAAAAATTTTGAACTTTTAAAATTCAAGAATTTAACATCAGATTAGAATCAATTAAAAAATATAAATTTAAAATTATAAGTCAAAACTACTGAATTATTAAATCTTAATGATTCAACATACCCAATTTGTATACCAAAAAATTAAACCTTTTTTCATCTAGCGCTTTGGTAAACAAATCAGCTAGTTGATATTCAGTAGGAACAAAGTATAATTCTATATTTCCATTTTCAACGTGATCCTTTATAAAATGGTACCGAATGTCAATGTGTTTTGTTTTTGAGTGTTGCATCGGATTTGATGCAATAGCAATTGCGCTCTGAGAATCACAATAGATAGGTATCTTCTGTGGTGTAAACCCATAATCTCGCAGTTGGCTTTTCATCCACAACACTTGAGAACAGCATGATGAAACAACAATGTATTCTGCTTCAGCTGTAGACAATGAAACACAGTGTTGTTTCTTGGATGACCAGCATACGGGTTTGTCACCTAAGAATTGTACTGCACCAGACGTACTTTTTCTGTCCATCTTATCACCTGCGTGATCAGCGTCAGAAAAAGCAGTTAAATTGAATGAAGATTCTCTGGGATACCACAAACCAAGGTTTGGAGTTCCCTTGAGATATCTTAAAATTCTTTTTGCAGCTGTTAAATGTGATTCTTTTGGATTCGCCTGATATCTAGCACATACACATGTAGCAAATATAATATCCGGTCTACTAGCAGTTAAGTACATTAATGAGCTAATTATACCTCGATAATGAGTCACATTTACAGGTTTCTTTGAAATGTCCTCATCGAGTTTTGACTTTGAATCTGGAGCCATGGGAGTTTTCATAGGAGTACTGTTAACCATGTTAAATTTCTTTAACATGTCTTGTATATATTTTGACTGATTAAGAAATATACCATCAGTCAATTGTTTAACTTGAAATCCTAAGAAAAAATTTATTTCTCCCATCATGCTCATTTCGAATTTTTGGGACATTCAGAATGTGAATTTCTTACATAATTCAGGATTTGTAGACCCAAATATTATGTCATCTACATATATTTGTATTACTATAATATCCGGCCCCTGACGTTTTATAAACAGGGTTGTGTCGACTCCACCTTTGTTGAATCCACATTTCAACAGATATGTTGAAAGTGCATCATACCAAGCACGCGGTGCTTGTTTAAGGCCATACAGTGACTTATCTAAAATATATACATGATCAGGTTTCGAAGGATCAGTAAAGCCTTCGGGCTGATATGTATATACTTCATTGTTTAATTCCCCGTTTAAAAATGCAGTTTTAACATCCATTTGATAAACAGTAAAGTTTTTATGAGCGGAAAAAGCTAAAAATATTCTAATCGCTTCTATTCGTGCAACTGGTGCAAAAGTGTCATCATAGTCAGTCCCTTCTTGTTGACTGTATCCTTTGGCAACGAGGCGAGCTAATGATAGATTTGTCTTTGGGTCGTTCAACAAGTCTCCAGACCTTCTGTTCATAAAGAAGGTGAAGTCTGATATTATGATTGTTCAAATCTATGTGGATGACATAATATTTGGTTCTACCAATGAGCAGTTATGCAAGAATTTTTCATTACTCATGAAATCCAAATATGAAATGAGTATGATGGGAGAACTTACTTTCTTTTTAGGATTACAGGTTAAACAAACCTCAACTGGAATTTTTATAAATCAAAGAAAGTATACTTTAGATCTATTGAAAAAGTTTAAATTTGATCAAAGTTCTCCTATTAAAACCCCAATGGCAACCAATGTAAAATTGGATGCTGATGCCAGTGGCAAAGCTGTTTCAGTAACAGCTTACAGAGGTATGATTGGGAGCTTGCTATACTTAACTGCTAGTAGACCTGATATTATGTTTGCCACCTGTTTGTGTGCTAGGTTCCAAGTTGATCCAAAGGAATCTCATCTAGCTGCTGTTAAAAGAATCTTCAGATATCTGAAGGGTACACCAGGTTTGGGTCTTTGGTATCCCAAAGACTCAAGCCTTGAACTAACAGGTTATTCATATTCTAATTTTGCAGGCTGCAGGCTAGATAGGAAAAGCACAACAGGTGGGTGTCAACTCCTTGGTGGTAAGTTGATAAGTTGGTGTAGCAAGAAGCAGAACTCAGTGTCTACTTCTACTGCTGAAGCTGAGTACATTGCTGCTGGAAGCTGCTGTGGGCAGATTCTGTGGATGCAGCATCAGCTTAAAGACTATGGGCTTGTGTATAGGAAAATTCCTATTCTGTGTGATAACACAAGTGCCATAGCCATTTCCAACAATCCAGTATTTCATTCAAGAACAAAGCATATTGAGGTCATACATCATTTTATCAGGGATCACATTCAGAAAGGCAATGTGGAGGTAAGCTTTTTTTCCCCTAATGAACAGCTCGCAGACATTTTCACCAAACCTCTTGATGAAACAAGGTTTAATTACCTTGTCAGTAAGCTGGGCATGTTAAACAAAAGTGACTAAGTGTCCTCAAAGGTCTAAGACTTTGTATGTCTCACACTGCTCAAGTTTCTCAGAACAGCTTAGACAGAACAGGCTATGCATGTTCTGTACTTAGCCATTTTTCTGAAATCCTTGAACAACTTGAACATATAACAGGCTGAACAATACTATTTTACTCGTCCAGCCTGCTCTGATGGTCCATTCTCCACCCTGCTCACTCCTTCACACTGATCCACAAGACAATGTCTTGTAACCTGTTCAGCTATTGAACACAACCTGATCTTAAATTAGAACACAGGTTGAATGCACAGTGTGAAGAGTGAACAGCTTGAAGAATGAACAACCTGTGATAAACTTACTCATCACAGGTTTGACCAACAGCTTAGACCAACAGTTTTTAATTACCTTTCTTCACAATTAAGTTACTTAATTTCTGTTTTTATTTTACTTAATTACTGCGGATAATGTGGGTTACGTGTGTTAGTGATTAAAAAGGGCTCAAGTGGTATGACAAACGGTCTGACATGGAAAATCGTTCCGTTTTCCGTTAACGACCTTTTCAAATCAACCGCCCAAATGTTTCTCTCTCATACCCTCTCACATTCAAATCCTATAAATACCTCATACTGTTTCAATTTCGTCTTCCTCACTACTATCATAAACCTCATAAGAACCCTAAAAATCGACTAAGTGTCTTGTGCTTCTGCTATTCTCACTACTTCCAAAATGGCTCACAGAAACAACCCCTTTCTACCAGTATTTGTTGGTGATGATGTGCAGAAACATTCATCAGTCACCACAATGCTAACCATCAAACCCACTAACTACATTGCCAACCTCACAATCCCCAAAAACTATGTGGGGAAAGGTTATGACCAAATGGTGGAGTTTTTGACAGTTCATCCGTTGAAATACGCCATGACTGCTACTCCTGGTGTCCTGTACCAGGAGATGGTATACGAGTTTTGGTACACTTGTGCCTACAACCCCAACACCAAAGTCATAAAGGGGACTATTCTCAATGGGACTCAGACCATTGAGATCACTACTGATCTTCTCAGCGGGGTTCTTCATCTGCCTATTGCTGATTCATATGACATGCCTCAGCCTGAAAATAAACAAATGGGAAATTTGCTACGCTTCTGTGGTGTAGCAGAACCCAAAATTGGAGCTACGCTGTTCAGGAAGGATCTGTCTCCTACCTATAGTTTTCTCTTTGCCTCAGTGGTGATGTGCTTCAGCATCAAAGTTGGTTCATTTGACCAACTGAGCCGTGATGAAATCCCAATAGTCCTACAGCTGGTGGATGAGACTACAATGGACATGGCTAAGTGGATCTTCCTGAACTTGTGGAACCTGGTGCAGCAGGAGACAAGACCAGCTGCTGTTCGATACCCCAGGTTTCTGAGCCGCATCTTCAGGCACATTTGTGGTCAGCACCTACACAACTCTCAGCCTTTACTTCATACTGCTGCCATCCCTGTAATAGGGAATAGAGTTTTCTACACTGCTGTTCTTCCAAATGAGCCTCCTCTGTCAACACCAATGAGGAGGTTGTTAGGATTGGTGGAAGGACCCTCTGATGTGAGGGTGGATCCAGAAGCTGCTCCCAAGAGAAAATCCAAAGCCAGGTCCAAACTTGTTAAAAGGACCATGGCAACCACTGAAGCTGGGCCTGTTCGCAAGAAGGCCAA
Organism: Centrapalus pauciflorus; assembly: GCA_020465985.1. NCBI lineage: Eukaryota > Viridiplantae > Streptophyta > Magnoliopsida > Asterales > Asteraceae > Centrapalus > Centrapalus pauciflorus. The sequence continues at coordinate 23,027 of JAANYP010004040.1, forward strand.
AACAGCTCAGTCTGAGTCTGCACCTCTAGCCTCTGTGGCTGAGGAGGAGCAGACTCCTCACCCTGGTTCATTCGTTGAACCTGAAGCCTCTGTGACTGGTGCCTCTGTGGCACTTGAGACTATGGAACAAGTCAACCAACCTGTTTCTGACCCAGTCTCTAAACCTGTCCAGTCTGAACCTCTTATCACCTCTCCACAATCACGCACTTCATCCATCCAATACCAACGCAAATCTCTAGACAAAAAGAAACCAGCCCAAACAACAAGCTCCTCTGTTCCCTCTCAACAGGGTTTAGTTGTAAGAGAAGCCACCCCTGCTGCCTCTCCTATTTTGGGAGAAGGTTCAGCACAATTGGAGTCTGCTTCACTCCAACCCGAGTCCACCCAGAGTCAGCGTAGACCCTCTGGTTCCTCCCAACAGGAGCCAGTTGTACAAACGGAGATAGCCACCTCAACTATTCCAGCCTCCCAACAGGCTGAGAATATTGAAAGACAGGAGCCCTCTCCACTCCATACTGAGTCCCCAATGTCCCCACCTAAAACTTTCTTACACTCTGAGTCTGCACGAGGTGCCCACACTGCTGGTATAGACCAATCAGCAGATCAGCCTCAAATTTCTGCTCCCTATGATACAGCTGTTCTACACCAAACAGCTGCTGAGGGACCAACAACCCAAGCTGATGAACCTCAGGGAACATACCATCCCTTTGGTGAGGCTGCTCATTCTATGCAAACTCCATCAGCAGGTTTCACCAATGCTGATGTTGAAAAGCATATCCCATCTCCCCATGATGAGGTGCTTTTACACCAAGGCACTGCAGAGGGAACACCCACTGGCCTTCATGAAGGTGTTGCAACACAAGCAGCATCTGAAAGGCCCCCAATATCAACCCCTTCTCCTGATGATGCAGCTACAGCCACTGCTGTGGGACCCTTTGACGCCTCCAAGCTGGGCCACATTACTTTTGCCCAGGCTATGGAGCTTCTCTCAACTGTTCCTCTTCCCTCTCCATCACATCCTCATACACCAGCCTCATCATCTTCTTCTCCATCAACCCAATCTAAACAGTCAACCCATACACCTCCATCTCCTAAAGATCTGCCTTTGAAGGATAAACTTTCTCTGCTGACCAACAAAGTTGGTTCTTTAGAAACCTCTATGTCCTCTCTACCATCTCTTATTTCAGACTCTGTGTCTGAACAGCTTAAGGGATTCTTTGATCTGTTCAAGGATTCCTTCCCTGCCAATCCACAACCTGATAATTCTCCACAGCTGCTTGCACTCACTGCACAGCTGCAAAATGTATGCACATCCCTCTCCTCAATTCTTTCACTACAACAGGACTCTGTGTCCTCAATGACAGTTGTCTCTCAAGAGCTGTCATCTCTCCTCACTTCTTGCAATTCTACACTTCCTGCTACTCTGGCCAGCTTGAACACACTCATTGGCTCCCTATCCAATTCTGTGTCATCAAACCTTGCTGATGTGCAAGATTCTCTAGAACTACATGTTGCACAGCTTTAAAGTTTGCTGTTCACAGCTTCTGATAGGGAAAACATTGTTAAGCTGACCTCCTTTGCTGATACCCAATCCTCTTCTCTTCAAACATGTCTTTCCCAGCTTGCAGAGGTGAAGGACAACTTGGCATTCTTAGTGAATAGCCTTGTTGGCCCCAGGCCTGCTGCCAAAACTGCTGGCAAGCCTGATGACTTCGTGTCTTCAGGCAGACCAGGTGTTGAAGGTGCTGGTACATCTCCTTCGAAGGGGGAGAAGTCATCTGCCTCGAAGACTAAGTCTAAGGGGGAGAAAACTTCTTCTCCTAAGGAGAAATCAGTGCCTGCAATACTCACTGGTCAACCAGCAGGAGCATCTGCAACAGGTACAATGGAGGGTGCCTCCCATGCTTCTCAGCCTACTCAGGCTGAATCTCCAATCCCTGCTCAGTCTAAGGGGGAGGAATTTATTCCTGAGGGCAGGCCAAGCAGCAGAAGGAGGCATCTGATTCTAGAAGAAGAAGAGGAGGAGGAGGAGGAAAGTCCTGAAGCTGCTGTCACTACAGCAGCAAAAGGAAAAGAAAAAAGCAGCAACTGATCCCCAACAATAGAAAGCAGCAGAGATTAAATTTCACAAAGCCAGGGCCAAAGAAATGGGTCTTCCTATGCACAAATACTTTGAGTTTAGAGAAGAACAGCTTCAAGCCCTGGAAGCTCTAAGGAAAGAAGAAGAATCTGCCAAAGCTGCTAAGTCTTTTGCACTTCAAGAGGCAAGGAAAGTTAAAATGTCCTCTCTGGTTGTGCAAAAGAAAATATTGGAAGCTGCTAAGGGATCACCAGAAGAGAAGGAAGCAGAAAAAGAAAAGGGTGCTCTGGTCTTAGTGACCAAAACTTCAGTGCCCTCTGCAAGAGCTCAGTTCCATTTTGACAACCTGACAAGAAGAAAATTTCAGGATGTTGCTGATAGAAGGCTTGCCAAGGAAGCAATTGTCAAAGCTGTGCCCATATCAAGAAAAGGCAGTCAGTGGAAGTTGAAAATAACCAGAATGGGTGCAACAGGCCCAGAACTAGAAACATATGACTACACTGATGTTGCACAAATGGGGTACAGAGAATGGATTGAGCTGACAGTTGCTCTGAGTGAGTCTAAGTCAGAAATTACTAAGACTGTCAGAGCATATGTCAAGAAGCTGATGGAGAGAGTGAAGAATCTTGGCCTGATCTCCAAAGAAGTTAGTGAAGGTGTCTATGTGACACAACCAAAAATAATGGCCAGGAGGACAAGGAAGGACACTGAGATGGAACAACTCCTCATCTTGATAGAACAAGGTGACTATGCTATTGAGATGAAAGGAGTTGATCACAGCCTGCCTAGTGGAATAGAGTTTGAAGATGGCAAGATCATTGAAGAGACTGAGCTGGGGGCATTTTTTTGTAGATCCCTTAACTCAGAAGAAATGCTTTCAGAGATCATCAGATCTATACAAGGTGGATCTGAGACATCTTGTAGCCTTCAGACTTGCAGTTTTCATTCAGGCAGTCAAGCAGGTAGAGAGCAGCTATCTGGGATCAGCTCAGAGGCTGTTATGAGAGAGGTGAACTTGAAGATCCCAAGTTTATGATCATAAGAAGTGAGATTGAAGAACTTGAGGATACTAGATAGGAACTTGAGAAGATGTTTGAAGGTCCCCCTCCATTGTAGTGAAGTCCATCTACCATCTGGGTAGGTGAAGAATGGAAGCTGTCCATCAGTTGGACAGGCTTACCATTATCTGCTCCCAACAAAAACAGTCCAAAATCTGATGTACATTAGTTGTACTTTATTTACATAAGTTGTAATTTTCTCTTTGGCATTAGTTGTAATATACATCAGTACATCAGTTGTACTTTTGTAAGAACATGTGTTGTTCTATGTAATAAAAAATCAGTGTATATATAAACTGATCTTTTACTTTATGTTGATGTTGTAATTTTATTTCAACAAATGTACTGTAAACATATATAGTGATTTTTGATAAGGCCAGCTTAGACTGGTTATTGCAAATAGGGGGAGATTGTTAGGCACAAAAAGGTCTCAGTCAAACCTGTTCTGCATCTGAGGGGGAGATTATTAATCAAACCTGTTGATGCTTTTGAAGGTTGAATTTAAGGCCTGTTATATGCCTTATTGAAACCTGAAAATAATTTGCAATATCAGTCTGAAGCTGTTTTATGTGTTGCATGTGTTGCAACAAAGGCAGTTTTGCCCAAGCTGTTCAGTCTGCTGAACAGGCTGGAGATAAACTGTCTACGCTGCTCTACACTGGTGAGCAGCTTGGGCAGTTTACAAGTGTTCTGTTCTTTGTGAACAGAACCTGTTCTTTGTGAACAGGCTAAACACTTTATGGAATATGTTTCCAAGTCCTCATGTATTGTTTTTGACTGCAAGATCAGTTTACAAAGTCGAAGACAAAGTGGAAATCAGAACTTCTCAGCCTGCCCAAGCTGTTCTGTTACATGAAGACAAAAGTATATTTGAAAAAGGGTGACAGACCTTTTTCTTATATCAAAATAGGCCTTAACAAAGGAAGAAAGACAGAAAGTTGACATTCCTTATTTAGTTAAAGGTAATGCAACAGTAGACAAAGTGAAAAGACAATAGTTCTGCCCACATGAAGACAAGTCTGCTTTTCAAAATGTGCAGAAAAGTTTATGTTGTCTTTTCAACAAGACTATCCCTTTTTCATTCCGTCCAATGAAGAAGCTTCACTTAGATCCTCTGAGTGAGTATAAAAAGAAACTTCCAAGGATTGAAAGATTAAGCCAAAAAGCTAAGTGCTGAAACCAAGAGTGAACGTGCATTCAAGTGTGTCTTTCATGCATGCAAGTCTGCTTGAATAAAACAGTGCTCAGTGTCTAAGCTAGTCTTGTTCAAGCTGTTCCTCTGAGTCTTGTAAACACAGTGAGTGATTCTTAGTGAGTGTATTCATTGTAACTAGTTTAAGTCTGTCTTAGACTAGTTAAACATACTGTTGTATCTGTCATCTCAGCTTGAACCTTTCCGCATTCAAGCTCGTTTGTAATTAACATTTGTTGATAATACATACAAACATTGAGAAAATTGTGTGTAGTTTCTAAATTGCTGTATTCACCCCCCCTCTATAGCTTAAGGCTATATACATGGGATATCTTTTGGGACCTACAATATATCACTTCATTCAATCATAAAGAGCTCGATCATCAACTAATAGATAGAAATTATAACACGAGGATCATCAACACACCGGCTAATAAAGAGTGTGTGTATGTATATATATATATATATATATATATATATATATATATATATATATATATATATATATATATATATCTGGAGGTTCAATGGGGAACCTTGATGTATTGGGAACCACTGAGAACCAAAAGTGCATAATAAATTACTAAGGGTGCAATAAAGGTATTATTGGAACACTTATTATATTAAAATTAATTAATTTTTAAAAATTGAATAAAACTTGATTAGCAAGGTAAATCTAAAAATTAACTACATTTTCTTTTTATGCCCACCTTTCTCTCACTCACCTCTCTCTCTCTCTCTCTCTCTCTCTCTCTCTCTCTCTCTCCCTCTCTCTCTCTCTCTCTCTCTCTCTCTCTCTCTCTCTCTCTCTCTCTCCCCCTCTCCATCCATGACCGCCCCCTCTCTCTCCCTCTCCATCCATGATGATTCCAATATAAACCCGTTGAAAATGAAAATGAACACGAACACGAACACGTTGAAGATGAAAATAATGCATCTGACCATTTCCCTCCCCCACATCTCTCGTTCTCTCTCTCCCTCTCCTTCCATGAAGATGAACACGTTGAAGATGAACACGATGCATCCGACCATGATGATGAACATGTTGATGACGAACACGATGCATGATGATAACCGATGATTACGATAAATTTATGGCCAAAAAAAGTGTTAGAATTTCTATTTGGATGGACTTATATGTTTAAATTATTGGGCTTTATCTTTAAGGGACTTATTGGACTATTAATTAATAAACAAATATTATTGGGCTTTAGGATTTGATGGTAACCCTAATTCTCATTCTACGTATAGTGAGGGTCCCCAATACCCTAAAGCAACCCTAAGATCCCTAATATCCATCTATCAGAGATCTGCTGTTCGGTCTAGAACATTAAGGCTTTAGGTGAGGATGACTCTCACAACCCTGTTCGTTCGTCATCAGGTTCCGCATAAAGAAGACGATATCATTGATTCAGATATGAGTTTTTTATGGTTAGTCTTAATGATTTGACGGTATGGTTGATCCAGTTTATTATTCAAATATATCTAAGAAGTGGTATTAGAGCCTATCATATTTGTTGAATCATTAGTTTCACTATAAATTAATATTGTCATGGGTTAAATCACATACGTATTACCATGTTAGCCATTAAAAGAAGGGCAAAAGAAATTGAAAACCACCGTGATTTAGGATTTACCGTTATATATATATATATATATATATATATATATATATATATATATATATATATATATATATATATATATGGTTCGTGTGAGTACCTAAAAAATGCAGAGTACCGTGAGTACCTGTGAACACACGAGTTTCGAATGTGAACTTGCTCCGAAAAAAGTTTTTTTTTTTGAATTTTTTTCATATTCATTTAGATACAAATAATATAAGACTATACGTAAAAAATTATATACATTTACACTTTCTATCATCTTAAAAGTCATGTGAACGTGAAAAAATTCATGTGAACATGAAAAAATTCATGTGAACATGCTTAGTTGTGAACACACGTTCACAACAGTACACTTCATGTGAACACACACGTTTCACATAGTTCTAGTGTGTGTTTAGGTGTGATTTTTTGCAAGTAGTATTGTATTATTAATTTAAACATGATTATGAAAAAAAATTTCGAAAAAATTGATTTTAAGCAAGGTACCTCCGGTACTCCACAAAACTAGTGGTTCTCATTTGAACCCAAATATATATATATATATATATATATATATATATATATATATATATATATATATATATATATATATATATTTATATTTATATATTTATATATATATGCAACGGAATACATATGGATTGATGATCAATATTTATCAAATTTTTTTCAATGGATTTAGCGGCTGCCTTTGACGTTCCAATCAACATGAAATGGTTAATCCATGTGTGGCCATTGATTGTACTAATACTTAAGGAACTTTGACCAATTCATGTTTCATTATTTAAATTTTTTTTTGAACAGCAGATGTTTGTGGTTAGTTGTTAGCACCATTATTAGACACATTGAGGGTCAAACCTCACACCTCCACCTAAGGAGAAACGCCCTTGGTGATGCTCGAACTCGAGACCTCAACCAAGGGGAACCCCTCCCACCTTTGGTGGTGGCCACTTGATCTAAGTCGATAAATATTTAAGTTTAAAAAAAAAATTCAGTGGAATAATTAATTTTTTTTTTGTGGCCATAATATACTTTGGTAGATGATTATGGTCTTCAAACCCTCATGCACATGAAATTGTTTAACAATTTTAATGTGATTTAGTATTACCCAAACCTTTGAATGAGGTTGCAATTTTATTTATTGATTTAAGTTACGGGTATGTTTGATCCGTATGGATTTAAAGTTTGAGGATGATATTTGATAATCATTTAAATATTTATTTGATATAAAATCTTTTGGATACTCAATCACACACTATTATAATAAAGTGTTTCTAGGTTTTATGATATTTATCGACTTGTAAGTAAATAGAATCTTTATAAAGGATAGGTTTTGTGATTATTAAAGATTTTATGGATCGACATAAGGAAAGGAATTAAGGATTTTGTTTTATCCTAATTAATCTGATAGTTTGGGGATAAATTATTTATTTGATAATTATCAAGATTCATTTAAAGTTTTTCTGATAATTACATTTTGGTCCTGTGACTTATATAATAAAACATTTTTCTCACTGAAAATTTGTAGGAGTCATGTTTTGTAATTATTTATTGTATTAGTATTCAATACTAAAACATCTTTGAAGGAAATTTGGTTCCTTTTAACTTTACGACTGACAAATTTTTTGTCGGTTAATTTTATTAAAGTCATTGTGGATCATATTAAGGTTTGTATCACGTTCAATCCATATAGATTTGATAGTTTGAGGATGAACAATCTGTTCCATAATCATTTGGCTGATTTAAAGTTTTTCTTGATAATTACACTTTGGTCCTATGACTATTTATAATAAAGTTTTCTTTACAGAAAATTTATAAAAGTTATGTTTCGTAATTATTTATAGTGCTAGTATTATAGCTAAATAATATCTTCAGGAAATTATTTGAATTTCAAATATTTGTTAAAATGGGTTTCGAACAAAAAAAAATAGTTGTAGATAACGATTTTTGTCGTTAACTAAGGCTAATCAAGTTACGAGATAATTTCTAAACTTTTGTGAGTTTAAATTCGGTTGTTCTTGTAATAAAGATTTGATATTTACATAAATTTAGGCATAAACAATTATATTTCGTAAAGTTGCAATATATCTAATAGGTTTTATTTAAGGGGTGGATAACCATATATACCATAGGAATTTGAGTAATTTCCTACCAATCTAGAAATCTAATTGATTGAGCAAATTCAGGTTATTGAAATATTGTGATATTGCCTTATGTGAATATAAATATATATTTTTTTGTGAAACCCTTAAGGATTAATCTAGTATTTTGAGTCAATTAACTGATATAAAACGTTGCCAAAGTAACCTCTTTTATATTAATTAATTGTACTGATAATATATAGATGTTTGTATGAAATTATTTATGTGGACTATGATTTACCCAGGTTGACATAGTTTGACCAAATAATACATACATGTGATGATAAACATGTGACCACTATAAAGTTAATTATCCATGTAGGCAATAGTCGGCCCAAAGGAAGACTATCGTTTGACCAGAGTAGATGTCAATGTTTGATCGTTATACTAAGAGTATCACTTATAATTGAGGTATCGTTTTATGATGGTATATTGTATGATTTTTTGTTGAACTCTTAATTGGTTTAGTATTTTTATTCGATTAATTTATACTAAATGTTGCCAAAGTAACATCTTTTATATAATTAGTTGATTTCTAAATACATAGATGACTGTACAGAATTATTTATGCGAATTGTGGTTGGCCCAAATGTTAACATAATTTGGCCAAATAATGATGTGCATGCAATGGTGAATACGTGACAGTTATAAAATTATGTTCATGTGAATAATAGTCGGCCCAAAGGAAGTGTGAATTCAATATTTCAACAATTCATACATCAACAACCACAATCAATATGAACAATTAATAATTCAATCACATAAAATCGAATGCTTAGATTGAGATGAGAGAATATTACATTGAAGTTCTTGAAGGCTTTCTTGCTTGACAATTCTCTCAAATCCGTATCCAACTTCTATCAACATCCGTCTTTCTAAACGATAGCACCTACTGTTATTTATACAAAATACAAGAATTAAGTATTTACATAAAGCCCCCTGAACTTGAACAATTAATTGTTTTTATCTCTATTAATATTTGTATCCAACAATCTCCCCCTTAGAGATGAAAACAATTTTTATTTAAAGGCCAAGTCAGGAACTTCAATTCTTTTCCCTTTTCTTCTCTGAATCTCTGAATCTTCAAATAAACTTTCTTCTTTATTTGTCTCTCTCTGATCTTCAAATCTCTTCTTCTCAGATCTTCTCTTTTCTTTTAAACACACCCCCCCCCCCCTTGAATCTTGAATATCCTTTGAATGTCTCCCTTGATCAATTATCTTGAGATGTTGTTGAAATTATCATCAGTTGTCTTCAAACTACTCAACAGTTGTCTCTGAAATTCAGCTTTTTCTTCCCCTCATGATGATCATAAGGATTATGAATATCATGTAACATCTTCAGAGACATAAAGGCAATGAATTTACAGTAGATAAAATACAACAACAATTACAACTTAGAATTTATTACAAATTGATTTTCTCCCCCTCAAACTGATATCTCCCCCCCCCCCCCCCTCTCAAATTGAACAGTAAATTCAGAACAAAAATAAAGCTTTTCAACTTTGGGAAAAATGAAACACATTCATTTTGTGAAATAACGAGTCCAGGTCCACATAGGATTCCTGTTTGCACAATAGACAAAATTTATGTGACCTACATTCACCGCTGACGTGATAGTAACACCGGTAGGATTTCCAAAGAATCAGAATTTCTTGAAAGAATTACCTCTGCTCTACCCTGTCAGTATCCCATGATAACTGACACTTCTCAACTGATAGACTTAAAGAACCCTCACCCACACAAACTACAGTTGGTTTGCTTCTTGGGTAGGTTTTCCGGTTCTAGTTAGACCATAGAAGCGATATTTATGCCTGTCACACAAATTAGGTGCAAAATCGGAGTCAGCAGAAAGATATTCAGCTCTGAAGCTCAAGGGATATCTAAGAGATTATATTCAGATAATATGGGAGATGTCATAATGAAATAGAAAATCGGATATATGATATTAAAAGAATCAGAATTTCTTGAAAGAATTAGCACTTGGGAGATAATGGGAAAATCCAGTATAAATTGGAAGCATTGTAACAAAGAGAATCTCAGAAGAAATGAGATTATGAAAATTAAAGAGATTAGATCAATTAATCTCAATGATATATTCAGAGAATCAGACAAATATTTCTTTTCATCTCAAAACTTCTTTTTATGTGTGTATCAAATTGTAAGTCCCAAAAGGTTTCCCAAGTATATAGTTCTAAGCTGTAGAGGGGGGGTGAATACAACTATTTAAAATTTAAATACTCTTTTCTCAATGTTTTTATGTATTATCAACAAAAGTTAATTACAAACAAGCTTGAATGCGGAAAGGTTCAAGCTGAGATGACAGATACAGCAGTTTGTCAACTAATCTAAAACTCACTCAGACTAGTTACAATGAATACACTCACTTAGAATCACTCACTGTTTTTAACAAGACTTAGAAGGACAGCTTATACATGAACAGCTTAGACACACTCTACTGTTTTATATAAGCAGACTTGCATTCATGGAATAACACACTTCAATGCACGTTCTGATTTCACACTCTTGATTATTTATTTATCCCTAGAAGCTTCCTTTTATACCAAAAAGGAGAATCTCAGTGAAGCTTCTTCATTGGACAGAAGAGATAAAGAAGAGTCTTTCCAAAAAGACAAAACACCTTTCTGCACGTTCTGATAAAGTACCTTTGTCTTCACATGGAAGAATCTTTGTCTTTTCCTTTTTGTCACTGTTGTATACGGCTTTAACCAAAAGAGAAATGTCAACTTTGCATCTTTCTTCTTTAGCTAATGCCATTCTGATATAAGAAAAGGTCTGTCACCCTTTTCAAATATATGTTTGTCTTCATGTGACAGAACAACGTGGGCAGGCTGAGCAGTTCTGTTTTCCACTTTGTCTTCGACTTGTAAACTAATCTTGTAGCCAAAAACAATACATGAGGACTTAGAAACATATTCCATAAAGTGTTTAACCTGTTCACAAAGAACAGATTACTTGTAAACTGTCCAAGCTGCTCAACAGAATAGAGCAGCCTAGACAGTTTATGTCCAGCCTGTTCAGCAGACAGAACAGCTTGGGTAAACTGCCTTTGTTGCAACGAATGCAACATGGTAAACAGCTTTGGACTGATATTGCAAATCATTTTCAGGTTTCAATATGGCATATAACAGGCCTTAAATTCAACCTTTAAATGCATAAACAGGTTTGATTAAGAATCTCCCCCTCAGATGAACAGCAGGTTTGACAGAGGCCTTTTTGTGTCTAATAATCTCTCGCTATTTGCAATAATCAGTCTAAGCTGATATAATCAATAATCACTATGTATTTTTACATTACATTTGCTGAAATAAAATTACAACATCAGGGTAAAGTAAAAGATCAATTTATATACATACTGATTTTGGTTACAGATAACAACACATGTTTTTACAAGAGTACAACTAACGTACTAATGTATAATACAACTAATGTAAATAAGAAAAGTTACAACATATGTAACAAAGTACAACTAATGTACAAAAAAAAATTCAACACTTTGGACTGTTGATTTTGGGAGCAGATAATGGCAAGCCTGTCCAACAGATGGACAGCTTCCATTCTTCACCTACCCTGATGGTAGATGGACTTTACTCCAGTGAAGGTGGTCCTTCAAACATCTTTTCAAGCTCATCCCTTGTTTCCTCCAAATCTTGGATTTCGATTCTGAGGATCATAAACTTGGGATCTTGAAGTTCACCTCTTTCATAAAAGCCTCTGAGCTGATCCCAGATGGCTGCTCTCCACCTGCTTGATTGCCTGAATGAAGCCGCAAGTCTGAAGGCTGCAAGCTGTCTCAGATCCACTTTGTATAGATCTGATGCTCTCTGAAAGCATTTCTTCTGTGTTAAGGGATCTACAAAAAATGCCCCTAACTCAGGTTCTTCAATTATCTTGCCTTCTTCAAACTCTACTCCACTAGGCAGGCTGTAGTCAATTCCTTTCATTTCAAGGGCATAATCACCCTGTTCAATTAAGGTAAGGAGTTGCTCCAGCTCAGAATCTTTCCTTGTCCTCCTGGCCTTTATTTTGGGGTATGTCACAGAGACACCCTCACTTACTTCTTTTGGGATCCGGCCAAGATCCTGCACTCTCTCCATTAGCTTCTTAATATATGCCCTGATAGCCTTAGCTGTTTCTGACTTAGACTGACTCAGGGCAACAGCCAGCTCAACCCATTCCCTGTACCCTATTTGTGCAACATCAGTGTAGTCATAAGTTTCCAGCTCTGGGCCTGTTGCACCCATTCTGGTTATCTGCAATTTCCACTGTTTGCCTTTTCTTGCAATGGGGACAGCTTTGACAATTGCTTCTTTGGCAAGTCTTCTATCAGCAACATCCTGAAACTTTTTTCTTGCCAAATTGTCAAAATGGTACTGGACCCTTGCAGAGGATGCTTGTTTTGGTTTGGTCACAGAGACCAGAGCACCCTTAACTTGTTCACCTTCCTTTTCACCTGCTGATTTCTTAGCAGCTTCTATCAGTTTCTTCTGCACATCCAAAGAAGGCATTTTAATTTTGCTTGCCTCTTGAAGTGCAAAAGTTTTGGCAGCTTTGGCAGAGGCTTCTTCTTCTCTTAGAGCTTCCAGGGCTTTAAGTTGTTCATCTCTGAACTCAAAGTATTTATACATGGGAAGACCCATTTCCTTTGCCCTGGCTTTGTGAAATTTTAAGACTGCTGCTTTCTGCTATTCCGAATCAATTGCTGCTTTTTCTTTTCCTTTAGCTGCTGTAGTAATAACAGCTTCAGGAGCTTCTTCCTCTTCTTCTTCCTCTAAAATGAGATGCCTCCTTCTGCTGCTTGGCGTGCCCTCAGAAATGAATTCCTCCCCCTTAGACTGAGCAGGGTTAGGAGATTCAGCCTGAGTAGGCTGAGCAGCTTGAGAGGCACCTTCCATTGTACCTGTTGCAGATGCTCTTGGTGGTTGACCAGTAGGTAATGAATTCTCCTTAGGAGAAGAAGTTTTCTCCCCCGTAGACTTGGTCTTCGAGGCAGATGACTTCTCCCCCTTTGAAGGAGATGGCCAAGCACCTTAAACACCTGGTCTGCCTGAAGACACGAAGTCAGCAGGCTTGCCAGCAGTTTTGGCAGTAGGCTTGGGACCAACCAGGCTATGCACTAAGAAAGACAGGTTGTCCTTTACCTCTGCAAGTTGGGAAAGACAGCTTTGAAGAGAGGATGATTGTGTATCAGCAAAGGATGTCAGCTTAAGGATGTTGTCCCTATCAGAAGCTGTGAACAGCAAAGTTTGGAGCTGTGCAAGATGTAACTCAAGAGAGTCCTGCACATCAGCAAGATTTGATGACACAAAAAATTTGATAGAGAGCCTATTAAGGTGTTTAAGCTAGCCAAAGTGGTAGGAAGGGTAGAATTGCAAGTGGTGAGGAGAGATGACAGCTGCTGGGATATGGCTGTCATAGAGGACACAGAGTCCTGTTGAAGTGAAAGAATTGAAGAGAGGGAGGTGGAGACATTTTGCAGCTGTGCAGTGAGTGTAAGCAGCTGTGAGGAGTTGTCAGTTTGTGGAGTGGCTGGGAAGGAATCCTTGAACAGATCAAAGAATCCCTTAAGCTGTTCAGACACAGAGTCTGAAATGAGAGAGGGTAGAGAAGACATGGAGGTTTCTAAAGAACCAACTTTGTTGGTCAGCAAAGAGAGCTGATCCTTTAAAGGTAGGTCTTTAGGAGATGGAGGTGTGTGGGTGGATTGTTTTAAGTGGGTTGATGGAGATGAAGAGGATGAGGCTGGTGTATGGGGATGTGATGTAGAGGGAGAGGGTATTTTGGAAAGAAGCTCCATAGCCTGGGCAAAAGTAATGTGGCCCAGCTTGGAGGGGTCAATGGCTCCTTCAGCAGTGGCTGTAGCTGTATCATCAGGAGAGTGGGTAGTGGATGGTAGCCTTTCAGACACTGCTTGTTTTGCAGCACTTTCATTAAGGCCGGTGGTAGTTCCGTCTGCAGTACCTTGGTTTAAAAGTACCTCATCATGGGGAGATGGAATTTGCATTTCAACATCAGTAGTGGTGAAACCTGCTGATGGAATTTGCATAAAGGGATTAGCCTCACCAAAGGGATGTTCTGTTCCCTGAGGTTCATCAGCTATAGTTGTAGGTCCTTCAGCAGTTGTTTGGTGTAGAACAGCTGCATCATGAGGAGCAGAAGATTGAGGCTGATCTGCTGGATGGTCTAAGCCAGCAGTGTGGACACATCGTGCAGACTCAGGGTGCAGAGAAGTATGAGTTGGGGACAGTGTGGACTCAGTGTGGAGTGGATAGAACTCCTGTCTTTCAATATTCTCAACCTGTTGGGAGGCTGGAATAGTTGATGTGATTGTCTCCATTTGTACAACTGGCTCCTGTTGGGAGGAACCAGAGGGTCTAGGCTGACTTAGGGTTGACACAGGGTGGAGTGAAGCAGGCTCCAAGTGTGCTGATCCTTCTCCCAAAATAGGAGAGGCAGCAGAGGTTGCTTCTTTTTCAACTGAACCCTGTTGAGAGGGAACAGAGGGGCTAGTTTGGGCTGTTGGTTTCTTTTTGCGTTGGAATAGAATGTGAGATGAAGTGGGGGATTTTGTAGAGGAGATGAGAGGTTCAAACTGGACAGGTTTGGAGACTGGGTCAGAAACAGGTGGGTTGACCTGTTCCATAGTCTCAGGTGCCACAGAGGCACCAGCCACAAAGGCTTCAGGGTCAACAAATGACCGAGGGTGAGGAGCCTGCTCCCCCTCAGCCACAGAGGCTAAGGGTGCAGACTCAGACTGGGCTGTTTTTGCCTTCTTGTGGACAGGCTCAGCTTCAGTGATTTCCAGGGACCTTATTACAAGCTTGGCCCTGGCTTTGGATTTTCTTCTGGGAGCAGCTTCTGGATCCACCCTCACATCAGAGGGTCCTTCCACCAATCCTAACAACCTCCTCATTGGTGGTGACAGAGAAGGCTCATTGGGAGAACAGGAGTATAGAAAACTCTATTCCCTATTAGAGGGAATGCAGCAGTATGAAGTAAAGGCTGAGAGTTATACAAATGCTCACCACAAATATTCTTGAAGATGAGACTCAGAAATCTGGGATATTGAACAGCAGCTGGTCGTGTCTCCTGCTGCACCAGATTCCTCAAATTCAAGAAAATCCACTTAGCCATGTCTATTGTAGTTCCATCCACAAGCTGCATAACTACAGGAACTTCATCACGGCTAAGTTGGTCAAAGGAACCAACTTTGCTGCTGAAGCACATTACCACAGAGGCAAACAAGAAACTGTAAGTAGGAGACAAATCCTTTCTGAACAGCGTTGCTTCAACCTTTGGTTCTGCTACACCACAGAAGTGCAGCACATTCTTCATCTGTTCATCTTCAGGTTGTGGTTGATCATATTTTTCAACCACAGGGAGTCGAAGAACTTCCCTGAGCAGACGAGTGTTGATCTCAATGGTCTGAGTCCCATTGAGTATGGTGCCCTTGATGACTTTGGTGTTTGGGTTGTAGGCACAAGTGTACCAGAACTCATACACCATCTCCTAGTACAGGACACCAGGAGTAGCAGTCATGGCGTAGTTCAACGGATGAACCTTCAAAAACTCCACCATTTGGTCATAGCCTTTTCCCATATAGTTTTTTGGGGATTGTGAGGTTGGCAATGTAGTTAGTGGGTTTCAGGGTAAGCATTGTGGTGACTGATGAGTGTTTCTGTACATCATCACCAACGAATACTGGTAGAAAAGGGTTGTTTCTTTGAGCCATTTAGGAAGTAGTGAGAGTGACAGAAGCACAAGAGACTTAGTCGATTTTTAGGGTTCTTAGGAGGTTTATGGAAGTAGTGAGGAAGACGAAGATGAAACAGTAGGAGGTATTTATAGGATTTGAATGTGAGTGGGTATGAGAGAGAAACATTTGGGCGGTTGATTTGAAAAGGTCGCTAACGGAAAACAAAACGGTTGTCCATGTCAGACCGTTTGTCAGACCACTTGAGCCCTTTTTAATCACTAACACACGAAACCCACATTATACGCAGTAATCAAGTTAAATAAAAACAGAAATAAGTAATTTAATTGTGAAGAAAGGTAATTAAACTGATAGTCCAAGCTGATGGTCAAACCTGTGATGAGCAGGGTCATTACAAACTGTTCGTTCTCCAAGCTGTTCCTTCAACCTGTTCAGCTATGTTAGAACAGGTTGTGTTCAATAGCCGATCAGGTTACAAGCCAATGCCTTGTATGACAGATTGAGAGAGTGAGCAGGGTGGAGGTTTGATCATCAGATCAGGCTTGACAGATAAGTTGTTATTTGTCAAACCTGTTATATGCTCAAGTTGTTCAAGTTTTACAGAAAGAAGCTAAGTATAGAACATGCATAGCCTGTTCTTTCTAAGCTGTTCTGAAAGAACTTGAGCAGTGTGAGACATATAAAGCCTTAGACATTAAGGACACTTAGTCACTTTTGTTTAACATGCCCAGCTTGCTGACAAGGTAATTAAACCTGTTTTCATCAAGAGGTTTGGTTAAAATGTCTGCAAGCTGTTCATTAGTGGAAATAAAACTTACCTCCATATTACCTTTCTGAATGTGATCTCTGATAAAGTGATGTCTGACTTCGATATGCTTTGTTCTGGAGTGAAACACTGGATTGTTGGAAATAGCTATGGCACTTGTATTGTCACACAGAATAGGAGTTTTCCTAAGTGCAAGTCCATAGTCTTCAAGCTGATGCTGCATCCACAGAATCTGCCCACAGCAGCTTCCAGCAGCAATGTACTCAGCTTCAGCAGTAGAAGTAGAAACTGAGTTCTGCTTCTTGCTACACCAACTTATCAACTTACCACCAAGGAGTTGACATCCACATGTTGTGCTTTTCCTGTCTAGCCTGCAACCTGCAAAATCAGAATCTGAATAACCTGTTAGTTCAAGGCTTGAGTCTTTGGGATACCAAAGACCTAAACCTGGTGTACCCTTAAGGTATCTGAAGATTCTTTTCACAGCAGCTAGATGTGATTCCTTAGGATCAGCCTGGAACCTGGCACATAAGCAGGTTGCAAACATAATATCAGGTCTACTAGAAGTTAAGTACAGCAAGCTCCCAATCATGCCTCTGTAAGCTGTCACTGAAACAACTTTTCCACTGGCATCTGCATCCAATTTTACATTGGTTGCCATTGGGGTTTTAATAGGAGAACTTTGATCAAATTTAAAATTTTTCAATAGATCTAAAGTATACTTTATTTGATTTATAAAAATCCAAGTTGAGGTTTGTTTAACCTGTAATCCTAAAAAGAAAGTAAGTTCTCCCATCATACTCATTTCATACTTGGATTTCATGAGTAATGAAAAATTCTTGCATAATTGTTCATTAGTAGAACCAAATATTATGTCATCCACATAGATTTGAACAAGCATAATATCAGACTTCACTTTCCTTATGAACAGTGTGGTATCCACTTTACCTCTGGAATACCCATTGCTCATAAGGAAATAAGTAAGAGTGTCATACCAGGCTCTAGGGGCTTGTTTTAGACCATAGAGAGCTTTGTCCAACTTATAGACAAAACCTGGATGATTTTCATTTTCAAAACCTGGAGGCTGCTTGACATAAACTTCATCTTGCAGCTTTCCATTTAAAAATGCACTTTTCACATCCATTTGAAATACCTTCATGCTCTTATGAGCAGCGTAGGCTAGAAACAAACGAATTACCTCTAGCCTGGCCACAAGAGCAAATGTTTCATCGTAGTCAATGCCTTCTTCCTGTCTATAGCCCTGAGCAACAAGTCTTGCCTTATTTCTAATGACATGACCTTGCTCATCCATCTTGTTCCTGTAAACCCATTTGGTGCCAATTATAGTTTTACCTTTAGGAGCAGGGACCAGCTTCCATACCTTGTTTCTCTCAAACTGATTGAGTTCTTCTTGCATGGCAGTGATCCAGTGGGCATCTCCAAGTGCCTCATCCACTTTCTTTGGCTCCATGAGAGACACAAAACTAGAGAACATACAAAAGTTCCCTAAGCTGTCCCATCTTGTTTGTACCCCTTTGTTGATGTCACCAATTATTTGATCATTGGGGTGACATCTGATCCACTTAGGATCATTTTTCAATGAGGATTCTCCTGAGTTGTTAGCATCTTCAGCAGGTCCTGTTGAACAGCTCTCAAGATTTTTAGACACACTGTTATCTTGAGCCTGTTCACTTGTTGAACATGACTGACCACTGTTGAACATATCAGCAGATGATCCAGGAAAATCAGCATTGATTGGTTCAGGAAATGTAGTTTTAATTAAGTCCGTACACTTATTCACACAGGGTGTATCAACATAATCATCATCATGTCCATCATGGTTTGCAGGTTCCACTTTAGATATAGTGGAAGCTTTTAAGTCCTCTTCATTGTTGGAATGCATAAGATCATCAAAGTTAAAGTCTCCTGAAACTGATTCAGGAACAACTTTGGTGGAGGCATTCCTGGACTCTTCAAAAGTGACATTGATAGATTCATCTATCACTTTTCTTTTGTTGTTGTATACTCTGTAGGATTTTGAGATAGCAGAGTATCCAACAAATACACCTTCATCAGCCTTTGGTTCAAACTTTACCAATTGGTCCCTTTGATTCAGAATGAAGAAGGGACATCCAAACACATGGAAGTAGCTAATATTTGGCCTCCTCCCTTTGAGCAGCTCATAGGGAGTCTTGTTGAACCTTTTCACCACTAACGATCTGTTTTGGGTGAAGCAAGCAGTGTTGACAGCTTCAGCCTAGAATGATGAAGGTAAACCAGATGCACACAGCATGGTTCTAGCAGCTTCAATAAGGGTTCTATTTCTTCTTTCAGCAACTCCATTTTGTTGTGGAGTTCTTACTGCTGAAAAGTTTTGAGAAATCCCTTTTTCTTCACAGAAGTCTTCAAGAGTACTATTTTTGAATTCAGTACCATGATCACTTCTAAGCTGCTTCACTTGAGCAGAGTTCAACATTTCCATATTTTTGACAAATCCAATGATTTCTCTAGCAGCCTCTCCTTTGCTCTTCAAGAAGATTACCCATGTAAACCTGGAGAACTCATCAACCATTACTAGAGTGTATCTTCTTCCTCCAAGACTTGGGACATTAATAGGTCCAAACAAGTCAATGTGGATTAAGAAGAGAGGAGTATCAATAGAGAAATTATGCTTGGATTTAAAAGATGATTTCCTCTACTTGCCTTTTTCACAAGCTGTGGAGAGTTTATCCTTAACAAAAGTCATGGAAGGCAAACCTGTTAGCAACTCTTTCTTACAGAGTTTGTTGATGTTCGTGAAGTTCAGGTGTGACAGCCTTTTGTGCCATAACCAGTTTAGGTCTGCATTTGTTCTTGTGAGAAAACAGGTTTCAGTTGTGGGATCAGCAGATTGCATATCCACAACATATACACCTTCCTTCCGTTGAGCACACAACACAACTTTGCCTTGGGGATCCAATATGTAACCCAGGTGCTCATCACAGTTAACCCTGTAACCAGCATCACACAGTTGACTTATGCTTACAAGGTTATGTTTTAGCCCAACTACATAGGCTACTCTTTTGAACACTGCAGCACCAGCTTTAAGAGTTCCATATCCCTCAGTGGAACCCTGTACATTGTCACCAAAAGTGACTTTTGGCCCTTTTTCAGGCCTTAGATCATTCAGCAGGCCCTTGCAACCTGCCATGTGCCCTGAGCAGCCACTGTCCAAGTACCAAACCTGGGATGATTGTTTCTTGCAACATTTTTAATTTTCTGCAATGGAATTTGATAATAGCAGTAGTGGATCTGGGCAAGGACTCAAAGTGCCTATGCTCAAGCCCACTGAGTTTGAGATGTGGAAATTCAGGATTCAACAGCATATTCAATTCATTGATTATGCCATATGGGAAGCTGTTGAATTTCATCCTGCAGTTGATCCTGAACTTGATGCTGAAGGCAAACCCATCAAAACTCCTCCAAAAACTGAACTTGAAAGAAAGGCTAGAATGAAGGAAGTGAAAGCTCTTACACTTCTACAAATAGCCATTCCAAATGCTTATCAACATCAGTTTAAAAAGTTTTATACTGCTCATTCTCTTTGGATTGCTTTAGAGAAAAGATTTGCTGGGAATGCCAGTATCAAGAGAAATCAAAAGGATCTCTTGAAACAGCAGTATGAGAACTTTTCTGGTGGCAAGAATGAAAATCTTACTCAAATCTTTGACAGGTTTAACAAACTGATAAGTGAATGGGAGAGTGCAAAAGTCAGCCTGGATCAAGATGAAGTCAACAGAAAATTTCTTAGATCTCTTGGTGAAGAGTGGACAGTCTATGCTGCTCAATGGAGAACAAAAGACACTCTTGATGAAATAGAGCTGGATGATCTGTACAACAGTCTGAGAGTGTTTGAAACTGAGATTGACACTAAAAAGAAATCTTTTTCTTATAATCACAACACTGCTCTACTGTCATCTGAAAAATCTAATTGCAGTGATTCCTTTTCAGGTGGTGATGGTAACTCTACTGAAGCTCACTATGAAGCTTTTGTTGCCAATGATGGCCTGTTTGCTCTAAATGCTGAAGATCTAGAACAGATTCATCCAGATGACCTAGAAGAGATGGATCTGAAATGGCAACATGCAATGCTAACCATGAGGGCCAAAAGGTTTCTGAAAAGAACTGGCAGATCCAACTTTCAAGCCAGAGCAGAAGGCAAACCAGCTTTTGATAAGTCAAAAGTTGAGTGTTTTAAATGTCACAAGCTTGGCCACTTTGCCAGAGAATGCAGATCTCAAGGTCAACAGCCACCAAGACCTCAGCAGACTAATCAGGCTTCATCATCTAAAGCACTTGTCTCTCAAGAAGACAATGTGTTTGACTGGAGTGATCAGACAGAGGAAGAGTTTCAAAATGAAGCTCTAATAAATGTCACCTCCACTGAGCTACTATCTGAGGTAAATTCCAAACTCTGCTCTCAAACATACAAAAATATGGTTAAAAAGTACAGAGATCATAATGAGAGCATGTGTAAAACTCTAGCTAAGATGGAAGAAAGGAGATATGAATACATGCAGGCCATAGAAGATCTTGAATAACAGATCAATGACTATAAGGATAATGAGATTCAAATGGGACATGATAGAACATATCATGAGTGGGAGAAAAAGGAGCTGAATAAGAAAATAGAATCCCTAAATAAAAAATTAGATGAGACTGAACAAAAGGTGTTAGAGGCTAATAAGAAACTAGAATCTGTCAATATAGATCTAGGAAACTTCAAATTGGCAAATCAAAAGCTAGAACACCTAATGGAAGTCCAATTTAAAGATAGGGTAAAATCTCAGCTCAATCCCAAAGAAGGTATAGGATACAGAGCCACTCCACCTCCATACAACAACAAATACATTCATCCAATGAGTGAAGTAGCTGATAGGCTTTTTAATGAACCATTAGATGAGTGTATGACCACTGTAGATCCTATCCTTGAAAACAGTCCTGAATCTAAAGAAGATCTGATTCAATATAGAGACTGTGAGTGCACAGAAGTTGAGAAAGAACACAAAACAATGAGTGCACCTATAGACATCCAAATCCCCAATAAGAAAGGAAAGGAGAAGATGAGTGTATGCAATGCTGCTCCACAGGTTTCTGTACCTTCTAACTGTCACACTGCATCTTCATCAAAGAATAATAAAAAGGGTAAAAATGTTCCAATCTGCACATGCCAAAAGCATGGTGTCCAAAAGTTTCCCAAACAACAGCAGGTAAGGGGAAATCAAAGGAACAAGAACCAGATATTATCTAATAATACTGGTTCTCCAATCCAAACATTCAAAAAATGCTTCCATTGTGGCAGGAAAAATCACTTGGCCAGGGATTGTTTTTATAAACCATCTGTTGCAAAACAGACTGTGATTCATAAAAGGACAAATTCTCAAAATTCAAAAAATTCAAAGGCCAAACTTCCTACTGCATCAGTTCCAAAGAAAATAGTTGATCACAGGTTCTCAAAAGTAAATAAGAAAAAGTCCACACACCAAAAACAAGTTTTAGCTAAACCAAAATTAAATTTTAAACAGATATGGTGTGTTAAAGGTTAAAACTCAGGTGGAACTGTTGATACAAATGTTGAAACTGTCAAGTCTAAAGTTGAGACTGCTAGTGCAAATTCTCAAGCTGTTAGCACTACAGACTCAGTTCAGACTGTGTTGGTACACCCTGTGTGACGATAGCAGTCTAAGTGTACCAGCATTTTGGTTCAAGTAATATTACAAAGTATTGAGTATTAACGAGTGTTTGATATATGTGTTTATATATGTTTGATAGTTATTGATTGTATGTTTGAACTTGATGTAATGTATTACAAGAAGTTCAAACATAAAGTTCAAAGATAAATTCAAACATAAGTTAAAACATAAGTTCAAATATAAGTTTAATATGTGAAATTCGAATTTAGAATAAATTCGAATTTGTCATTTGATGAATTTCGAATTTGTAGTAAATTCGAATGTATCCTATAAGGTAGATTCGAGATTGTCAAGGGGACAAACTCGAATGAGCCTCTATAATTAGGGATTAACTCGAATCATTAAGAGACTTTTGCAGAATTCGTGTGAGATTAAGCAAAAGGGCGATCTCGAGTTTATCAGTATTGAGAGTGTTAGTTCGGAGAGAATCATCTCGTAGGTGCGTTCGTCGTCGTCCGTACAGCGTTGTGATAGTCTCCGTGTTCCATGTGAGTGTGATATCCGTCAAGCCGTTAACGAGGATTCGGCACTCGTTGACGGTGTCGCGTCTAGATAGATCTGTGTAGTGCAAGACCTTACAGACTGCTAGGCTCAAATATGGGACTGGTAATGGATCATCTGAGACTGTTATTGAAAAGGATGGACAAAACACCTGGATACCTCATGTGATAACTAAGTACTCTCCACAAAATTCATCAGTGGATCTTACTAAGTTTAAGAAATCAAAGACAGTGTTTAGTTATGTTAATGCACAAGGACAACCCAAAACCAACTTGGTTTGGGTTTACTCCACTACTAACTAAGCTTTTATTTGTGCAGGGCAACCACAGGTCACCACATAAAACAAGATGGCATTTGGACAGTGGATGCTCTAGGCACATGACAGGCAATTCTGAGTGCTTGTCAAATTTCAAAGGCTTTGAAGGAGGGTTTGTTGCATTTGGAGGAAACTCCAAAGGAGATAAGGTTACAGGTAAAGGTACTGTTAATGCAGGCAACATGAATTTCAATGATGTTTTGTATGTTGAACAGCTTAAGTATAACTTATTGAGTGTGTCTCAAATCTGTGACAAACAAAATATTGTTGTGTTTACAGATTCTGAGTGCATTGTCCTTTCAAAAGATTTTACGAATCCTGAAAATCTAGTTTTACTAAGAACCCCAAGAAAGGACAATGTATACTGTTTGGACACAGAACTTTTATCCAAATCAAGTACTTTAAGCTGTTTGATATCCAAAGCATCATCCAATGAGTCTGCTCTTTGGAACAGAAGGATGTGTCACATGAACTTCAAATCCATGAACGTTTTAGTCAAAAAGAACTTGGTAAGAGGTTTACCACAAGAGGAGTTCATATGTGATGATCATTGTGTAGCATGTCTTAAAGGCAAGCAACACAAAACTTCTCATAAGGCCAAAGAAGTAAATTCAATCTCATCTGCTCTTCATCTGATTCATATGGATCTATTTGGCCCAACATCTGTTTTGAGTTTGAATAAAAGGGCTTACTGTTTAGTCATTGTTGATGATTTCACCAGATTTACTTGGGTTTACTTTCTTAGGTCTAAAGATGAAACTGCTGAGCTGGTTAAGTCATTTATTTTTAAGATAGAAAACCAATCCAACTTAAAAGTTAAGGTGATAAGATCAGACAATGGAACTGAGTTTAAAAACCATATCCTAAACAGTTTTTGTGAGTCCAATGGTATTGCTAGGCAATATAGTGCACCAAGAACACCACAACAAAATGGTGTAGCTGAAAGAAAGAACAGAACATTAATTGAGGCTGCTAGAACCATGCTAGCTGATTCCAAACTGCCAATGACCTTTTGGGCAGAAGCAGTTAATACAGCCTGTTATGTTGTAACTAGGGTTCAGGTTGTTCAATCAATAGGGAAAACTCCATATGAGTTATTCCATAATAGACTACCCTTAATAGCCTTTTTCAAGTCTTTTGGCTGTCCATGTACCATTCTTCACACTAAGACTCACTTAGGGAAGTTTGAAAGTAAGGCTGAAGAAGGTTTCTTTGTAGGATACTCAAATCAAAGCAAAGCCTATAGAGTATATAACAGTGTGTCTAAAACCATTGAAGAAAGTGCCAACGTTGAATTTAATGAAAATACCGCAAATGTCAAGGACACTGGTCCTGATTGGTTGTTTGATTTAGATTCACTAACAAATTCTCTGAGCTTTGTTTAGTATACTGCATAATCTGATGAAAACAGGATTGAAGCTGTTAACACAAATTCTCATGCTGGTAGCACAAATGATCAAGCTGTTGGCACAAAGTTTCAAACTGCTGCATAATCAAATAAATGGGATGAGTATACAGTTATACCACTTCTTCCTTGTGACCCTCCAGGGGTTCTGAATGCTCAACATGATTCAAATCCAGACAATGAAGTGCAACTCCCAAGTCCTGAGAGAACAGCTCCAACACAAAGGGAAATAGTCCCAGATTCAAGTCACGCTGTTCCAGAAGCTGAACCATCAACTGGTCCTGATGGTGATGATACAAATCTTGGATCCTCTTTCCAGACAGATAGAGAGCCTACACTCAGGGTTCACAAGTATCATCCTCTCAATCAAATAATGGGTGATCCACGCACACCTGTGCAAACAAGGACAATGGTTCACAAGGAGACTACTACTGCCGAACCAGCAGTTCCTGAATTTAGTCTAGCTGCATTTGAACATGTCTGTTTCATGTCACAGCTAGAACCTAAAAAGGCATCAAAAGCTTTGAAAGATTCATCTTGGATTGAGGCAATGCAGGAAGAGCTTCTACAATTCAAGATTCAGAATGCATGGACACTAGTTGATCTTCCTAAAGGAAAGAGAGCCATTGGTACAAGATGGGTGTTCAGAAACAAGAAGGATGAGAGAGGGATAGTCATCAAGAACAAAGCAAGACTAGTAGCACAAGGGTACACTCAAGAGGAAGGAATAGACTATGATGATGTCTTTTCTCCAGTGGCAAGAATTGAAACCATCAGACTGTTCTTAGCTTATGCAAGCTTCAAAGGGTTCAAAGTGTATCAAATGGATGTGAAGTCTGCTTTTCTGTATGGCACAATTGAAGAAGAGGTCTATGTGTGTCAACCTCCTGGATTTGAGGACTACAAGTATCCAGACAGAGTCTACAAACTAGACAAGACCCTCTATGGACTCCACCAAGCACCTAGAGCATGGTATGACACTTTGTCATCATACCTTCTACAGAATGGATTCAAGAGAGGTACTCTGGACAAAACATTATTCCCAAAGTCCATCAAATCTGAGATTCTGCTTGTACAGATATACGTTGATGATATTATCTTTGGGTCACCCAATGACGGTTTGTGCAAAGAGT
This sequence comes from Centrapalus pauciflorus, assembly GCA_020465985.1. Classification (NCBI taxonomy): domain Eukaryota; kingdom Viridiplantae; phylum Streptophyta; class Magnoliopsida; order Asterales; family Asteraceae; genus Centrapalus; species Centrapalus pauciflorus. Next base: position 48,710 of record JAANYP010004040.1, read on the forward strand.
TTGAGGCTTTGATGCACAAAAAGTTTCAAATGAGTTCAATGGGAGAACTCACCTTCTTTCTAGGATCGCAGGTCAAGCAGAAGCCCACAGGACTCTTCATAAGTCAATCAAAGTATGTTAAAGACATACTGGAAAAGTTTGGGTACAAAGATACCAAAGTTGCAAGTACTCCAATGGATCCTCACAAGCAGCTTCATACAGACAAAGATGGAATAGATGTGGACATTCATCTATACAGATCCCTTATAGGATCTCTTATGTATCTAACATCTTCTAGACCTGATATTATGTTTGCAGTTTGTGTTTGTGCCAGGTATCAATGTTCTCCAAAGGACTCTCATCTGGTTGCTGTTAAGAGAATCTTTAGATATCTCAAAGGCCAACCACATTTTGGCCTCTGGTATCCTAAAGACTCTCCTCTTGAATTAACAGCCTATTCTGACTGTGATTATGGAGGATGCAACATTGAAAGAAAATCCACAAATGGTGGATGTCAATATCTGGGAGCAAGATTGGTCTCTTGGCAGTGCAAAAAACAAACAACGTCTCCACTTCATCTACTGAAGCAGTTAATGTAGCAGCTGCAAGTTGCTGCTCCCAAGTGATGTGGATTCATAATCAACTGAGAGACTATGGTATGCATTTTTTATCCACTCCCATTTACATTGACAACTCAAGTGCAATTAGCATTGTACAAAATCCGGTGAAATTTCCCAAAACCAAGCATATAGTCATTAGATTTCATTTTATAAGGCACTGTAATGAGAAGAAATTAATCCAAGTAACCAAAATTCATATTGATGATCAGTTAGCTGATCTATTTACAAAACCATTTGATGTAGGAAGATTCACCTTCCTAGTATCAAATATTGGCATGGTTAATATGGATTAATTTGTTTTTCTTTATTCTCTCTTATTCCAAGAAACTTATACATATGCTTGATTAAAGGGGAGTCACTGTTTCATTAGTAGTTGCTTACTTTTCAACTAACAACTTGAGTATTTTCTCAAGCTGCTAGTTCATTTTCTCGGACTGTTAGTTGTTTCACTTGATCTGTCAAAGTGTGCAGGGTAATCTGGTAATTTCCATAAGTGTGTGCGCGGGTTTAGATATTTTCAAGACCTTTAAAGGTTCCAGTTTCGTTCTATTGTAACTACCAGTTGCAAAATATCTTCCACAACCTTTCTTCGATTCTCTGAGCAATTCCCCCACACATCACTGACACCCTAATTCATCGATCATCAATGGAGTTTGTCAAAGAACACAACTGCCTATCCTACTCTCTCAAACACGCTGATCTTGAACCTTTCCACGACATGATGGACTTCCTTCGAAGTTCCCATATCCATCATGCCCTCAATATCAATCCCACCATCTACATCTCTCATACTGAACAGTTCTGGAAACGTGCCTCCCTCAAAACCGTTAATGGAGTCACATCTTTGACAACCAAAATTGATGGCAACACTATTTCTATCACTGAGGAGAGCATACGCCAACATTTGCATCTTCAAGATGCCTCAGGTATAACAGACCTATCCCTTACTGCCTTACATAATGGTCTTCGTACTATTGGATATAGGGGACTTGCTGAATCTTATACTTTCTTTAAAACAAATTTTGCCCCTAAGTGGAAGTATCTTGTACATATTATTCAGCAATGTATAAGCCCAAAAAGAACTGGTTGGTCAGAATTTACATCAAATATAGCCACTGCCTTAGTGTGTTTATCAACGGGCCAACAGTTCAATTTTTCTAATATGATTTTTTAGGGTATGCTAAGGCATCATGCCCTAAAACATGGGAAATTTTTGATGTACCCTAGATTTTTGGCTGAAATTATTGCAAGAACTTGCAGTAATTTCAATGTACATAAAAGGATTCATGTTTCCCATAGGCACTCTTTACCTTCAATAAAACGTCTTCTAAAAACAAGTGCTAATGTTTTGTCTGTGGATGTCTCATTGCCTTCTGCAATGTTGGGCATCATTCCAAGAAATAGAGGAGAGGGTCCTAAGCAGGCTCAGCCTAACATTACTGCTTCACCCTCAGGACCCCAACCCACTCCTCATGATACTCAAATGCCTTCTGTTCCTATTGTTAAACCCACATCCCCACTCATATTATACAAAAGAAAAAGAGGTTCAGGAGCTCCTTCCTCCTCAGCCCTCTTACAAGAGCCAAATATCCCTGTGCAGGAGGACACTTCTGCACAGAATATCCAAAGGGCACCCACTAAGGTCACTCCCAACCTCAATTTGGAGGTGGACATCTCAACAGAGGTTGTCCATATGGGTTCTGTGGCTGACACTACTGTTGCATCTGCACAAGAGGCACAGGACAGGGTCAACATCAGTAAGACCACACCCATGGCAACAGAAGGTGTGCAAGCACCATCTGGAAGTCCCCAGTACCAAGAACAGAGGGGCCCAGAGGTTTCTACTTCTGGAATTCCTGCCAGTGATAGATCACAAGCACCACATTCGTTTGCTGATCTTGAGGCTAGTCTGCAACTTATGCTATTGACGGATCCTCAGCTGCAACCTGTTGTAGCAATGTTGGAATACTATCAGTCCATTATTGCTGCACAGGGGACACAAATAATTTCACTCAGACAGACAGAAGCTGCTCAAAATCAGAGAATGGATTATCTCTATAAGGGGTTCACCCTCTGTGGAAATAAGATCATAAATTTGAGCAACTGATTTGAACCCACTTGGCAAAGGTTGTAGGTCCTCCTGACCAAACTAATGCATCCAAAAACGGGGAGAATCAGGAGATCCCTCCATCAGTCCGAGGAGCTCCATCAGTCCAAGCAGCTCCTATGCCAACAGTCCAAGATTCTAGGCTAGCAGTCCCAACAGCTGCTCAAGCTGTTAGCCTAGAAACTCAAGCTGCTTCTACAAGAACAACTGGAGTTGTTATCAGAGAAGGAATTCAGGCTCCCATCAGTACAGTTCAAGGTACATCTTCTGCAACCAAGGATATGGGCAAAGGCATTCTCATTGGGTCTCCAAAGCACAAATTTTCATCTAGAGAAGCCCAGATTGCCTATGATGTTGAAATTGCCAGAAAAATAGCAGAAGAACAGGATCAGGCTTTAGACCAGCAAACCCATGCCCCAATGCAAGATGATGAAACCTTAGGTGATTACCTAAGAGGGTTTGTGGTCAAACAGAATGAGAAAAAGAGGAAAATGCCAACAGGGAATTCAAAGGCTGAGCATAGAAAGTTCTTGATCAATTTTGCCTTTTCAGCTGGTATTCCAAAGAAGATGGATCAGTCCATGAGTACAGAGAGGCTGCAAGACATCCATGAAAAAGAGATGGAAAAACGTAAGGTAGCCAAAGTCTCCCAAGAAGTCCAAAGTCAACAAGAACCAGTTCAACGTGGTATAAGTAATGCTCAAGCTGGAGTGAGTGAGTCTGCTCCTTCTGTTCAAGTTGCTGCTTCTAATCCTCAATCAGATACAATTTCACAGGCAAAGCTTGATCAGGTAAAAAGGATACTGTTTGAGCATCAGCTTCAGAAAGTGATGGAAATTGAAAAATCCTTAGACCAGCATGACTTCACAAAGCCTCTTATTACTTACTGGTATGCTAAGCCAATGGACAACATTGACTTAAGATATCATTTTGTAGTAAGAAGAGAATCTGGTCCTGAGGAAGAGTATAAGAGCTTAATGCATATAGTCCAAGGGATGACCAGAGATGAGCTTACAAGAATGCATCATGTTGGGTCTGTGACCCAAGTCAGATCCGATCTTCCACAAGTCAAGCAAGCTATCAAAGATCTGAAAAGCATTTTTGATCCTGAGTCAATAAGGAAAGATATAGAAGATGCTAAGGAGATGAAGATTACACAAGTTGATCTGTTTGTCAAACCAAAGACTTACCGACTCAAATTTGAAAATGGATCCAGTATGTACTTCAATTTTGAATTTTATGATCTTCCAAAGGCCTTGTTACTTCAGATGAGATCAGTGAGAATATATTGTGATAGAGAAGATCTGAAAAAAGAATTTTTGAAGGCAGTCAATCAGAAACTTGCACAGTTGTAAGTTTTTGGAAGCCTTGGTTTGTAAATAACAGTTTTACTTGGTTTTGTTTCCTTATTTGTATAGAACTTAAAGTCATATGTAAAGAATTTAAGTTAGGGGGAGATTGTTGGAAAATATTCTAAGTAGTTCAAACTGTTAGTTAGATTTCTCAAACAGTTAGTAGATTTTCTGTGTAAATACAAAAGTTCATGATGTTAGTTGAAGTAGTTCGAGCTGCTAGTATAAAAGTTCAAGCTGCCAGAGTAAATTCATTCAAGCTGCTCTGTTCAAGCTGCTCAGTGATTCAAGCTGCTCAACAGTTTCATAAACAGAAAGTGCTGATATTCAGGAAGAGATATTTACACGAAGATTCCAGCATATCTACTATCAGAGAAGTCAGAGTCCTTCAAGGAAACAAATCATAAAGCATTATAAATACATAGAATAGGTTTTTCTATTGTATCAAGTTTCTGCACGTTCAAGTTTGTAATAGCTTTTTGTTTAAGTTTTCATAAGCCTCTAAGGTTGTAAAACCCTAAGAACAATTTGTGTTCTTTGTCTAATCAAACAGATTACAGGTGATTGTAATCATTGAGTTCAGCAATACAAGTAATTTTGTTTATTCAATTATATTTATTTGTTATTGATTCTGAAAGTTTTTCTTAAAACAGTTAAGTGTTATTCCGCAAACTTCTTAATTGGACTTTGATTCAATACAAGATTATTGGTTTATACTCTGATCAAATCAAACCAGTTAATCTTAGGTAGTAACATTCTGATCCTGACAACTTCTTCAGCTTAGCCATGGCCATAAGGTACTTAACCCTATAGCCATCATCCTTGTTGGTCTTGTATGGTTTGGAAGAATGCCCAACAGCTTTTGACACACAGTCAGCAGCTATATGACCAGTTTTGCCACATTTGAAGCACTCAGCTTTTGATTTATCAAATGCCTTCTTCTTGCCAGCATTTGAGTTTCCCTGCAGCATATTTCTTTAAAACCTCTTCTTGTTGAACCTTTTGACAAGCATGGCTATCATCTGCTCATCATCAAGCTCAGCAAGATCTGCACTGTCTTCCTCATCAGACATTTCCTCTCTTTCATCATCAGCCTGCTGATCAGGTTGTGTGAACACATCACATACCTGCCCAACAGGTTGTCTCACGCTGGCCACTAAGGCAGCACCTCTCTTGGACATTTCCAAGGCATTTCTCTTCTGCTGCCTTGACTGTTCATCATTTAGTAAGGATCCATATAAGTTTACAAGATCCATACCTTTGATGGTACCTGAATTTCTCAAGATGGTAGAAAAGTAGTTCCATTCTTCAGGTAAGATGTCCAAGAACTTATTCACCAGAGTCAAGCTGTCCTTGGTGATCCCAACAGCTTTGAGATCATTAACAAGAGCAGTAAACCTGGTGTAGGTTTCAGTGAGAGTCTCCTATGGTTTTGCAAAGAAGAGTTCATACTGTCTAACAAGATTGTTAATCCTGTTATCCAGTGTGATTGTGGGTCCATCATAGACGGTACACAAAGTATCCCACATCTCCTTTGCAATCTTCATCTTCTCAACCTGTTTGAACACATCATCAGGCAGAGAGATAACCAGTTTATTCCTGGCCTTTGCATCCAGAGCAACCAGTCTTTTGTCTTCATCAGACCATTGAGCTTTGGCCTTCTCAAAGGTTCTGATTTCAGGAGTTGCTCCTTCAACAGCAGGAGTTATGGTAGTAACAAAGGTTGGCACATAGGGACCTTCCATTACTATCTCTGGTAGTTGTACATCCAGATTCACTAAATAGAGCATCATTCTGCACTTCCAGCCAGAGAAGTTCTGATGATTGAACTTTGGAGGTTTGGCCATTGACCCATTGTCATAGTAGAGGAATTTGCAGAACTGTTGTCGATGGAAACGTAGGGAAAATGAGAGATCTTAGAGATGACACACACTCTAACACTGCTCTGATGCCAGTTGTAAATCCCAAAATGTTTCCCAAGTATATAGTTCTAAGCTGTAGAGGGGGGGTGAATACAGCTATTTAAAATTTAAATACTCTTTTCTCAATGTTTGTATGTATTATCAACAAAAGTTAATTACAAACAAGCTTGAATGCGGAAAGGTTCAAGTTGAGATGACAGATACAACAGTTTGTCAACTAATCTAAAACTCACTCAGACTAGTTACAATGAATACACTCACTTAGAATCACTCACTATTTTTAACAAGACTTAGAAGGACAGCTTATACATGAACATCTTAGACACACTCTACTGTTTTATATAAGCAGACTTGCATGCATGGAATAACACACTTCAATGCACGTTCTGATTTCACACTCTTGATTATTTCTTTATCCTTAGAAGCTTCCTTTTATACCCAAAAGGAGAATCTCAGTGAAGCTTCTTCATTAGACAGAAGAGATAAAGGAGAGTCTTTCCAAAAAGACAAAACGCCTTTCTGCACGTTCTGATAAAGTACCTTTGTCTTTACATGGCAGAATCTTTGTCTTTTCCTTTTTGTCACTGTTGTATACGGCTTTAACCAAAAGAGAAATGTCAACTTTGTATCTTTCTACTTTAGCTAATGCCATTCTGATATAAGAAAAGGTCTGTCACCCTTTTCAAATATATGTTTGTCTTCATGTGACAGAACAGCGTGGGCAGGCTGAGCAGTTCTGTTTTCCACTTTGTCTTCGACTTGTAAACTGATCTTGTAGCCAAAAACGATACATGAGGACTTGGAAACATATTCCATAAAGTGTTTAACCTGTTCACAAAGTACAGAACACTTGTAAACTGTCCAGGCTGCTCAACAGAATAGAGCAGCGTAGACAGTTTATGTCCAGCCTGTTCAGCAGACAGAACAGCTTGGACAAACTGCCTTTGTTGCAACGAATGCAACATGGTAAACAGCTTTGGGCTGATATTGCAAATCATTTTCAGGTTTCAATAAGGCATATAACAGGCCTTAAATTCAACCTTTAAATGCATCAACAGGTTTGATTAAGAATCTCCCCCTCAGATGAACAGCAGGTTTGACTGAGGCCTTTTTATGCCTAACACAAATATTTTCATGAAAAATCACACACAATTTTGAAAAAATGACATCGTCAAAGTATCTGAAACTCCCCTTGGAAATAAGCACAAAACTTAGTCAACTCATGGAAAGTAAAAGTGGCGCAAAAAATTTTGAAAATAAAACTCCCTCTTTGGAAATTTCAGCGTCGGAGTTGAATTTAAGGCAGGAATTCCAGTAAAATTTGTCTCTCAGACTCGGGTTCTAATCGGAGGTGATTAGGAGCCATATGTCGCGGAAGCTCGGGTTTCAGTCTGAAGTAACTGAAAACCATTAGCTTGGGTTCTGTACTAAAAAGTATAAAATCCAATTCCAATGAAGACCGGGTTCTAGTCTGAATTGACTAAAAACCATTTTGAGTTGAAGCACGGGTCTTGACCTGAAGTAATCAAGAGTCTATTAAAGTAGAGAACGGGTCCTGAACTGATTTGAACCGGAACCTTTGTGAGATGAAGCCCGGGTTGTAGTCTGTACTAACCAGAAGCCTGATGAGGTGAAGTCCGGGTTCTAGTCTGATATGACTAGAAACCTTTTAAACTTGCAAAATCAAGATGTCTTTGGTATCCAAACTGATATGGATCCAGACTTGTTAGCACTTTTGGGTACCTATCTCAAAACGGGTTTTGGGACCAACTTAAACTTGGGTTTAGGTACCCATTGCAGATTATATCTTTCAGCTCTTTCTCAAAAGCTGAGAATAAATTTCTTTGAGTATTAGAATATGGGATATCTGAATTTCTAAAGAAACTTGAACTTGAATGATTAGAATTTTGCGAACTCTTCTTTTTGAAAATCTGTCCGGTTCTTGCCTGTTTCTGATAATACTTGGTGTTTTTCTGTGAAAATGTTTTCTAATAAGACAGGCCAGTATTTTCAGAAACTTTAGGAAAATTTGTCTTCGAAGATTCACCAGTGTGAATCTTAACCGGAAGTTGTTCAATAATTTTATCTTTGCCTATGTGTATCTTTAACAGATACTTAAGTTTGAGATCTGAAGATGAATCGAACTTAGAGAATTCAGTTGGATTCTTTTCACTTTTTGTGGATAAATCAAAGTGATCATCTTTAAATTTTGAACAAACTGAAGGATCTTTAACCTCTAATTCTTTTGAAGAAAAAGAATCATTCAATTGTTTGGTGAGATGAAATATCTGATCTTCTAATCCTTTGATAATGACCAAATAAGAATTTATGTCATCCTCAAATGATTGGTAATCAGTCTTAAAAGATTGTTCTTTGATTAAAAACATCTTTCTTTCATCTTCAAACAATTTAGATTTAGCTTTAAAATCTTGTTCTTTTAGTAAGAACTCATGTCTTTCCTTCTCAAGAAAACCTTTAGCTAAAGACAACTCTTTTTCAAGAGCAAAAAATTCTTCAGATTTGTTTAAAACACAATTTTGATCAGTATGATTTGTCTTGGAAAGTAATTCTTCAAGATCTTTTACTTTCTTGTAAAGAATAGATCTTTCAGGAAAAAGATATTTCAGTTGAGTTGCATTCTGAAAATTTGCTCGTTTCGAATCGCCAAGTTCTTTTGATAATTCATATATTTTCAATTTAAGAGCAGTACTCTCAGAATTTTGTTTGAATTTTAAACTCTAAATTTCTTCTTTCAATATTGATACACCATGTAAAGCAAAAGCTTTATCAGTATTTAACTGAACAAGAATGTCGTAATTGTTCTTATGAATCTTTTCAGATTCGGTAAGTTTTTCAATAAGCTCAGACTTTGAAAAATGTTCATATGTCATTTTGAATTGGTTGAAATTGAATCTTCCAAGATCTTTTATGGAAAATTGATGAGTGATATCTGAAGAAACTCATTGAACACTGAAAGTTGAATTTGTGAATGATGACTTGTTGAAAAACAGCTCAGAGTTTGACTTTTTGACGTAGAAATTACAACTTTTCTGGAGAAAATTGCCCATAACTTTTTTCTGGAGTGGATTTGGGCCTCAAAAAATTACTAAACCGGCTTCGCCCAATCTGGAAATCGTAGATCTCTGTTTAAGCTTTGATTTGATGTATGGTAGGCCTTCTAATGATGTTCCAGTCAAACGTTATGACCAATTTAAGCAGCTAAGGTCAAACAATCAAAACTCGAATGATGATTTATGAAACTCGAATGATATGGGATGAAACTCGAATATGTAATGATCAAACTCGGATTATTAAGGTTGAAACTCGAAATAAAGATGAAACTCGAACTATAAATGATCAAACTCGAACGATGAAGTATCAAAGTCGAATGATATGATGTGCAACTCGAATGAAGTTATGTTAAACTCGAATGAAATGGAAATCAACTCGAATTACAAAGAAGTGAAACTCGGATAATAAAGTCACAAACTCGAAACATAAAGAACCAAACTCGACGAAAGAGTTATAAAACTCGAATGACAATAAGACCAAACTCGATCAAAGAAGTATACAACTCGGTCAATGAAGTGATAAACTCGAATGATACTTGATGAAACTCGATTACCACTTTTTTAAAAACTCGATTAAAACCTGAATATCAGTTATGTCCGAGTTTGAACAGATACTTAGAAAAACCAATTTTAAAATCACAATTTTCAACAAAAATCCACTAATTGATCTGAAATTAACAACGAAGATTCGTTTTTCACACAGAAACAACTTTATCCAATTTTCGATTAAAAACCAAAAGTTAACCAAAAACTTCAAGAACACAAACTTTTTCAAAAACTCAGAAAAATCAAAATTAAAATTTGTGGGTTTGGAGTTATGATTTGACACTTAAATCCTCAGATTCGTCTTTAAAAACTTTACACTCGATCCAAAAATCAAACACTTTCATCCACAACATCAAAAACCATTTTGAATTTTCTGATTTTCGAACCAAAAAAATGTAACAGTGTTTTTCAAATTTTCGAATTTCAGATTTTAATTCATTCAAAATCACTCAAAAATCAGCCACATTAGGCTCTGATACCAATTGTGAATTCAATATTTCAGCAATTCATACATCAACAACCACAATCAATATGAACAATTAACAATTCAATCACATAAAATCGAATGCTTAGATTGAGATGAGAGAATATTACATTGAAATTCTTGAAAGCTTTCTTGCTTGACAATTCTCTCAAATCCGTATCCAACTTCTATCAACATCCGTCTTTCGAAACAGTAGCACCTACTGTTATTTATACAAAATACAAGAATTAAGTATTTACATAAAGCCCCCTGAACTTGAACAATTAATTGTTTTTATCTCTGTTAATATTTGTATCCAACAGGAAGACTGTTGTTTTGACCGAATTTATTGTCAGTCATTCATCATTGGACTGAGAGTACCACTTACAGTTAATTTTGTCTGTCCAAAGACTAGAAATTAATGATGTTAAAGGTATCTCATTAAATTTCTGATTTAAAACTCTTTTATGAGTTGATTATTGAGTATATTTATTTTATTTTGTTTAGTCTGTTATTTTTGATTCTTTCGCCAATAAAAATCTAGAAAACACTGCAAAACTAATTTTCTTTTAAAGATAAAATTGTAAACTCTTGATTTACTTCTTTTGGTATGAAGTCAGATCATATGAAGGTAAATATCTACTGATAGTTTTGTTTTGAAGTTAAATTAGTTTTGTACCTAAACAAACTTTGCGGTAGATTTTGGTTATGCTACTTACATAAGTATGATCATATAAAGTTTTCTTTAATCAATCGTCAATTGATGTTGAAAGATTCGTCTTTGTGGGCAATGATAACAAATTTGCAGTATAAAGATATATGAAATTAAAGTTGAATTTCAATTAAATTTGTTTGAGACATTTATTTGATCATCTTTTAGATGAAACCTAAAGTTTATCAGTATGGATGTGACACCCTTGCCACAACAACCACCAATTACAATACACCCAGGATTAATCACCATCTTACAATAACATAATGATCTGATAACCTAAATTAAGTGCGGAAGCATTTAAAAACATAAATAAAGTAGTGCTACAAGTGTTAAACACCCTACGGTGCTATAAGGTACCAAGTCTAAGTCTACACACCCATACATTTATTACAATCATCCAGAATATAATACAACATTATCCAATCACGATTACCGATTAAATAGTGCCGAGTCTCCCAAATCTTCCCCAAACGACCTAACTAGAAGGTCCAGCAGTAGATTTTCCTTTGCCTGTAAAAAATACAACAACTAAAACGTAAGCGAATGCTTAGTGAATACATAGATTGCGCATTTTATAAGTCTTTATGAAGCCCAAGAGTATCCCGACGACAAACGTCGTATACTCTCTTCGTACACCAAGTACGGACCAGAGCCGCAGCCCCTTCGAGCTCACAGCTCGGCATTTAGACATACCATCTGAGACAAACGTACGATCGGGGATGACATACTGCCTACCGGGCCTAGGAGGGATCAGCTCCAGGTCATATAGCACAGTAACATCAGAGTAATCGATGCGACCCACCGGTCCATCACTAGATGCACAACAACCGAAAGGACATGCAACAAGTAAGAATGTGCATCTAAATCTACGCAAGTTAGTAGAATTCCAAACAATCAATGAAACAACAAGTCTCAGCAGGCAAAGCTTACATAAAACAAATATAAACATGCGAAATCTACTGTACTCACAGTGGGTGCGTAATTATCTTTTAACCGATATTATTTCTCTTCGGGCTTTCAACCGGATTCCACCAAGTACCCCACTGTGGGTTAAACAACACCACAAGGGACCTGTCATATCAATTACAACAATTCCTCATATCATTAACCGTTTAAATCCATAAAACCATGTTTTGTAAGTTTTGCAATATTTTCCCTTTTTGGTCTATGTTCAAATCCATATTACCATTGAGTTGAACCCATCTCAAGTTCATAATTTGTCCTTTGAATAATTCTTGCCATTTTACGTGTTGTTTATAAGTTTCATTCAAAATACACGAGTCTAGGGAGTAATATTCTAAATTTTAAGCATTAAACTCGAATTTAATGGGTTAGATTCGAAACCATGCATCAGATTCCATGCATCAGATTCGAACCCTTAGCATCAGATTCGAACCCCTTATCATCAGATTCGAACTACCCTTCGAATCTAGGGTAGATTCGAACCTCACTTCGAGTCTATGCCTAGATTCGAAGCCCTCCCCTTAGAATCTAATGGTACACCTTCGAATCTAGCACCAAACTCGAGTTTGTTCTTGCATTTCGACTCTGTTCTTGACCCATTCGAGTCTGTTCATCATTTCAACTTAAATCCTTCATTTCTAAGTCAAAAATCATGCATATATCATGTATGATACCTAGATTCGATTCTACTATGCATATATTATCACATTCCAACAATGTTTCGAGCAAAACAAGCTTAAATTTGCATAAAATGACAGATTCGAATTCTAGTTAACTTCAAAACCGAAACTATAAACTTAAAAGATTCGATTCTTACCTCAATTCGCACGAACTCTGAAATCCGTTTGTATATTGTTGTTGTACTCCTCGATACCTTTCCGATGACGTATAATTCTCGAAAATCCGACGGTCGGTTTGTGATATATCTTAGAGAGATGTAGAGAGAAAATTTCTAGAGAGATAAAGTAGTGAGATGGTGTAAACTAGAAAATGAAGCCTATTGCCCTTTATATACTACTTTCGTCATTTTGCACATTTCACCACTCGACTTAACCGGTTCCATAAAATACTGATTTAATCTTAGATATATCATAAATAACTTTTAAATTCATAATAATCCACAAAATTGTTTCTGAGTTCAATTTTCTTAAAAATAGCAACCAACTTTGCTAAATATCCAAATACATAATAATTGCCCAAATTCAACTCAATTATATAACTTTTCCGCTTAATTAACCAAAATACATCAAAATAAATCCGAGGATGTTACAGCATGGGCTCCACCACGCTCAACTTCGTCCTCGAAGTTACTCGGTCTCAAACAGTTTCGGATATTTTCTTAACATTTCTGACTTAGTTTCCCATGTATGATTTGCTCCTTTATGATGCTTCCAACGTACAAGCACCATTTCTATCTCCTTGCTTCTCAATTTCTTCATCTTAGTATCTAACACACACTCCGGCTCTTCAACATACCGGAGCCTTTCATCAACTTGCAGTTCAGTATGGTCGGCCCAATCCTCGTTACTAGAAGTAAATGACTTTCGAAGATTTCCAACGTGAAACACCGGATGTATGCCCGACATCTCGTCAGGCAATTCCAAACGATATGACTGATTTCCTACTTTTTCGGTTATCTTAAATGGTCCGACGAACCTCGGAGCCAACTTTCCCCTTTTAACAAAACGAGTAACACCCCTCATGGGTGATACTTTCAAGTAGACCCAGTCATTCACTTCAAAATTGATCGGCTTGTGCCTCCGATCATAGTAACTTTTCTGACGATCCTGGGCCGCTTTCATGTTCTGCCTAATCAACTGTATCTTCTCGTTTGTTTCTTGAAGCAAGGCCGGCCCAGCGATGGTGTTTCACCCGTTTCTCTCCAACATGTAGGAGTCCTACATTTCCTTCCATACAAAGCCTCGAACGGAGCTTTCTTGATTGTAGCGTGGTAACTGTTGTTATACGAAAACTCTATGAGTGGCAGATGATCGTCCCAATTGCCACCGAGATCTAACACACACGATCTCATCATGTCTTCAAGCGTTAAGATGGTCCGCTCACTCTGGCCATCAGTTTGCGGGCGGTAAGCTGTACTCATTGCTATTCTTGTCCCTAACCCTTCTTGCAAAGCCGACCAAAAATTTGAAGTAAACCGGCTGTCCCGGTCCGATACTATGGACTTAGGCACTCCATGCCTAGAAACAATCTCGTTCATGTAAATTTGAGCTAATTTCTCCAACGAATAACTTTCACGAATCGGTATGAAGTGAGCCGACTTTGTTAACCGATCCACGATTACCCAAACCGCATCATGCTGTCGCTTAGTCTTTGGCAGCTTTGTAACAAAATCCATTGTAATGTGCTCCCACTTCCATTCCGGAATAGGAAGCGGCTGCATACTGCCATACGGTTGTTGATGTTCGGCCTTTACCAATCGGCAAGTCCTACATCGTTCAACATACTGACCGATATCCTTCTTCAATCCCGGCCACCAAAAGTCTGCCTTTAAGTCGTTGTACATCTTTGTGCTCCCGGGATGTACAGAAAACTTAGATTGATGTGCTTCTTCAACGATAACATTTCTCATATCACCATACTTCGGCACCCAAATTCTTCCGTACACACCTTTTATACCAGACTCGCTCGTTTCCATATTCTTTAAATGTATTCTAACATCCTCAGCAGCAATATTCTCCTCTTTCAAGGCTTCTTTCTGAGCAGCCTTGACATCATCAATTATCGTGGAGGTCAGCATTGTAGACGTCATCATATAACAGAAATCCTTAGCATAAGCCTTTCGGCTCAAGGCATCGGCTACCACATTAGCCTTTCCGGGATGGTACAGTATCTCACAATCGTAGTCTTTAATAAGCTCCATAGACCTACGTTGTCTCATATTAAGTTCCTTCTGGCTAAAGATATACTTCAAGCTCTTATGGTCCGTGTAAAGTTGACACTTAGTACCGTACAGGTTGTGCCTCCATAACTTCAAAGCAAATGTTACTGCGGTCAACTCCAGATCGTGAGTCGAATAATTCTTCTCATGCTGCTTCAACTGTCTTGAAGCATACGCTATAACCTTCCCACGCTGCATCAATACAGCGCCTAACCCTAACCTTGATGCATCAGTATAAACCACAAAATCGTCATTGCCTTCCGGTAAGGCAAGTATCGGAGCCTCGCTTAACGCCTTCTTCAGAACATCAAAGGCATCCTGCTGCACAGTTTCCCATATAAATGGTGCATTCTTCTTGGTTAATGCAGTTAAAGGAACTGCAATCTTTGAGAAATCCTTTATAAACCTCCTATAATATCCTGCCAACCCCAGAAAACTTCTAACTTCAGTAGCTGAACGAGGCGGCTCCCAGTTCTTTATTGCTTCAACTTTGGCTGGATCCACAGAAATCCCAGCCCCCGAAATCACATGCCCTAGAAACTGTATCTGTTGCAGCCAAAACTCACATTTTGAGAACTTGGCGTACAACTTTTCTTTCCTCAACAACTCTAGCAGCTCCCTGAGATGCTCAGCATGCTCAGCCTCAGACTTAGAGTATACTAGAATATCATCGATAAACACTATCACCGACTTATCCAACATCGGTCTACAAACCCTATTCATCAAGTCCATAAAGACAGCTGGGGCGTTAGTTAATCCAAAAGGCATTACCAGAAACTCGTAATGGCCATACCGAGTCCTGAATGCTGTCTTCGGTACATCTTCTTCTCTTACTTTCAGCTGATGATATCCCGATCTCAGATCAATCTTAGAAAATACACTAGCGCCATGTAACTGATCAAACAAGTCGTCTATCCTCGGCAGAGGATATTTGTTCTTAATCGTCAATTTATTCAGCTCCCGGTAATCTATGCACATCCTCATCGTGCCATCTTTCTTCTTTACAAACAGCACCGGGGCTCCCCATGGCGATGAACTCGGCCGAATGAAGCCCTTATCTAACAATTCTTGCAACTGTGTCATCATTTCTTTCATCTCGGTTGGGGCAAGACGATAAGGAGAACGAGCTACCGGTGCAGCTCCAGGGATCAAGTCAATCCTAAATTCTACTTGTCTTTCAGGCGGCACGCCAGACAAGTCTTCCGGAAACACATCCGGGAATTGTGAAACAACCGGCACATCGGCCAAAGTTCTCTTCTCTGCCTTAGCATCAATCGCATATGCTAAGTATGCATCACATCCCTTTGCAACAAGCTTTCGAGCTTTTGCAATAGTCAGCAAACACAGATCCCCGCTTCTCCTATCCCCATATATACATATCTCACGCCCCTCCGGGGTAGTTATCTTTATCATTCGGCTCTTACACACTATATGGGCTTCATTCTCGATCAACCAGTCCATTCCGACTATCACATCAAACTCGCTGAACTCTATCGGAATCAGATCTAAATTGAAGACTACATCTTCAATTACTAACGTGCAATTTCGGTATACATGATCTACCTTAACTAAAGTATTGCTAGCAGTTTCAATATCAAGTATAGCAGACAACTTAGACAGTGGCATGGCAAGTCTTTGTGCAAACACAGTAGAAACAAACGACCTATTGGCACCCGAATCAAATAAAACTCGTGCAGGCATAGAATTAACTATGAACGTACCCGTGACGACCTCCGGATTTTCCCTTGCCTCCTCTGCAGTTATCTGAAAAGCACGAGCAGGTGCCCTCTGTGACTGACCCCGGCGGTTAACTGAACCACCACTCGAACCTCCAGACGATCGTGTTGATGATGGTGCAGCAGCTGTTGGAGCATTCTTTCTACAGTTCCTGCTATAGTGACCCCACACCCCACACTTATAGCAAGCATCACCCTTCCTTGGGCAATCTTTCTGAAAATGTCCCAGTTCTCCACAGCAAAAGCAAGCACGACCGTTAGGGCACTTGCCAAAATGTTCCAGGTGACATTTGTTGCAATACTGCGGCTCAGTGTTGATGGAGTATGCACGCGCACGACCACGATCAGATGAACCAGATGGTCGGCGAAAAGACTGCTGTGATGAGTATTGTGAAGACCGGGAAGATCCCGAGTATCCTCCCTCCCTTTGGCGCTTCGGCGGTGACGGCTGTGTTGGATTGGTGGAAGCAGCAGCAGACCCAACAGAGTAGCCCGACATAATCAAAATCTGCTCTACATTTCTGGCAGCCTCAAGTAAGCCAGCAAATGTAGGGTAGCGGACGTTGCTCATAACCCTCCTAATCTCTATGTCAAGACCAGCCTCGAACCTGGTCACTTTCCTTTCTTCGGTGTCCACCTGATGGGGTGCGAACAGACTTAACCTCGTGAACTCCACAGCATATTGGGACACCGTCTTAGTCCCCTGTACCAGCGCCATAAACTTTGCTTCCAACCTCCGGCGCTCATCACCCGGACAGTACTGCTGAGTGAATAGGTCCTTGAACTCAGCCCAAGTCATAACAGAAATCTTCTCCAATGTCAAAGCGTTCACCATGGCATTCCACCACATGATTGCATCATTCGTGAACATAGCAGTTGCATAACGAACCATGTCCTTCTCAGCACAGTCGCTGATTCGGAATGTTCGCTCAGTTGCTGTTATCCATTCCAGTGCGGCAACAGCATCCCCTAAACCGTTAAACTCTACAGCTCCATTTCCTTTAAAATCCTTAAACCGACAACCCCTGGGCTTATTAGATGACCCAGTGTTGTCATCTTGTTCCTCATTATTTCCTTCTCTTTCTTTTTCTTTGTTCTTCCTTTTATCTTCCCTTCGCTTAGTTTCGGCCTCATCTCGAGCCCGAAACTGCTCTTGAATCATCTCTCTTTGCTCAGCCATCATGGCTAGCATCATTTCTCTCGTCTCTTCAGGTGTCATTCCTCCTCCAGACATGTTCTGAAATACGAAACATATAACTTATTTAGCAACATGTCATCAGTTTAAAGACACCACTTATTTGTCCCGTATGATAGTCAATCTCTTATAATTACTAGATCATAACCTATCTTAGTTCAGATCATTACTTAAACCACTATATATCATTACCTAATGTTTGAGATCAAGACCTCACGGACACTTGAATCTCAAACAACTGCTCTGATACCATCTCGTGTGACACCCTTGCCACAACAACCACCAATTACAATACACCCAGGATTAATCACCATCTTACAATAACATAATGATCTGATAACCTAAATTAAGTGCGGAAGCATTTAAAAACATAAATAAAGTAGTGCTACAAGTGTTAAACACCCTACGGTGCTATAAGGTACCAAGTCTAAGTCTACACACCCATACATTTATTACAATCATCCAGAATATAATACAACATTATCCAATCACGATTACCGATTAAATAGTGCCGAGTCTCCCAAATCTTCCCCAAACGACCTAACTAGAAGGTCCAGCAGTAGATTTTCCTTTGCCTGTAAAAAATACAACAACTAAAACGTAAGCGAATGCTTAGTGAATACATAGATTGCGCATTTTATAAGTCTTTATGAAGCCCAAGAGTATCCCGACGACAAACGTCGTATACTCTCTTCGTACACCAAGTACGGACCAGAGCCGCAGCCCCTTCGAGCTCACAGCTCGGCATTTAGACATACCATCTGAGACAAACGTACGATCGGGGATGACATACTGCTTACCGGGCCTAGGAGGGATCAGCTTCAGGTCATATAGCACAGTAACATCAGAGTAATCGATGCGACCCACCGGTCCATCACTAGATGCACAACAACCGAAAGGACATGCAACAAGTAAGAATGTGCATCTAAATCTACGCAAGTTAGTAGAATTCCAAACAATCAATGAAACAACAGGTCTCAGCAGGCAAAGCTTACATAAAACAAATATAACCATGCGAAATCTACTGTACTCACAGTGGGTGCGTAATTATCTTTTAACCGATATTATTTCTCTTCGGGCTTTCAACCGGATTCCACCAAGTACCCCACTGTGGGTTAAACAACACCACAAGGGACCTGTCATATCAATTACAACAATTCCTCATATCATTAACCGTTTAAATCCATAAAACCATGTTTTGTAAGTTTTGCAATATTTTCCCTTTTTGGTCTATGTTCAAATCCATATTACCATTGAGTTGAACCCATCTCAAGTTCATAATTTGTCCTTTGAATAATTCTTGCCATTTTACGTGTTGTTTATAAGTTTCATTCAAAATACACGAGTCTAGGGAGTAATATTCTAAATTTTAAGCATTAAACTCGAATTTAATGGGTTAGATTCGAAACCATGCATCAGATTCGAACCCTTAGCATCAGATTCGAACCCCTTATCATCAGATTCGAACTACCCTTCGAATCTAGGGTAGATTCGAACCTCACTTCGAGTCTATGCCTAGTTACCGAATTCTCATACGAACTTTGACGGACAATAAGTCTATCATTAGGCATTTGTGCGTATGTAGTCGTCCAAATTAAGTTAGGCCATCACAAGCCAAATAACTTGGACTCAAGAGAGGTATGCTACTATTTTGTTGGTGTCTTGGCGAAAAGTTTTGTTATCCCACATGAATAACCTTTTTTTTCCTGGATATAGAAAAAGTGAATGCTAGATTTCTTGAGAATATTGAGGTTGTGGGGGGAAAACAATTAAGAAAGTTGTCTTTGAAGTATAATTGGATTTTGTTTGAGATTCTATTAATCTCATTGTTCTAAAAATCATTTCGGATTCAGATATCAGTGTTCAGTTTTAAACTCCTGTCATTGGACCGGAACAAGACAACACCACAGTACAACCTCAATAGTCTCATGACGTGTCATTAAAAGAAATTCATTAGAGAGTAAAGGAGTGCAATTCTAGAAGATCATTTGTTGTATCTCCAAGAATTTTTGTAATACAATGGCTTTACAAAAAATGATCTAATCAGATTTTACAAAGTCATGTAAAGTTTTAACTCTCGTAATGGATTGATGCCATTAAAGATAAGATTAAAGTCTATGAAAGACAATGAGATTTGGAATCTTGTCAAATTACCTAAAGGTACGAAACCAATTGGTTGCTTATATATGGATAGTTAAAACTAAGAAGGTTTCGTAAGGTAATATTGAAAGATATAAAGATGTCCAGTCGTTAAAAACTTTACTCAAAAGACATTCATTGGTTGTAAAGAGAATTTCTTTCTGATATTTAGAATGACTCTTTTTGTATTAAGAATGACACTAATAAATCAATTTGATTTTGAGTCATATCGATGGATGTTAAGAAACGTTTCTCAGTGGAGACATTGATAAGACGTCTTACATAAAGTGACCTAAAGATATTGAATCTGAAGATCCAAAGATTATGGTAAATAAGATGAATAATCCATCTATGGTTTGAATTTAGGTTTCCCTGAGTAGTATTGCAATTTTTATCAAATTATTACCTTGTATAGTTTTGAGGTAAATATCGCTAATTATTGCAAGTAATATTGGGAGTAAATGTATCTTGATGATACTATATATATTCTTGATATTCTACTTTTAAATAGTGATATGGTTTTGTTTTTGGAAACCAAGAAATTTCTAACGAAAGATCTTGGCAAGACATATTTTGAATCAGGTTTTTTCGTATAATTATATACCAATTTTTGAAGTATACTTGGATTGTCACAAAAGAGCTATGTCGATATTGTTTCGAGTAGATTCAACATGAAAGGTTGTAAACTTGAAGACCAAAAGAATTTTAGTGTTCAAATAACTGTTTTAGAAAGAAATAAGATACAAAAGATTTTAAGCATTTGATGTGCTATTTAAAGAAAACAAAATACAATATGCTCACATATGAAGGTCGAAAATTGTTGAGATCATTTGGTTTTCTGACTTTGATTTTACGGGATGCTAAAATAGCAGTTATTCTACATCTGGTTGCATCATGTTTAACAGTGATAGTAAAAGTACAAGATTCTGATAATTAGATTCTTGTAGCTCTTTCTAACATGATCGAAGAATTCATTGCTTATTACAAGACATCAAATAAAGGATTATCGCTGTGAAATTTTATCATGGTGTGGCAAGTATTAATTGCATTAAAATACCACTAAAGACTTACCATGATAATAAATCAGCTATGCTTTATTCCGACAATAATAAAAATTTTACAAAGTTTCTAGTTATTAAAAGAGAGTTCAGGATAAACAATTTTTCACATAAATATAAGAACAAAATCTATGCTAGCAGACTCATTAATCAGATGTCTAACACCAACGGTATTTCGTGAGCATGTCGCTCATGTAGGTGTTATTACGGATGTAGCCTTGTTTCAGTGGGAGTTAATTGAAGGTCGTTCTTAATATTTTTATGTGAATTGTTCTAGTTTTCTGCAGAATAAATTTTATGGTTTTAATTTCTTTCGGAGCTCACTTATGTGCAATGGTTGCATTGCAATAAGGATTGTGAACCGATCTCATTTAAGACTAAAGTTGGTCTAGTTTGAAATATGCAATCAAATTTCATGCAATTTTCATGCAACTCACTTGATCTATGTCATTAAATGTGTTAGTATGGTGATCATCGGAGTTTAATCACTACTAAAGTGTGATGAAAGCTGCAATGGTTCCATCACTAACACATGTAATGGACCAGGTTGATTACGGAAGTCTAAAAGATAAACTTACAGACGCGCGCCTAAGGATATCTGTAATATAATTTCAAACATGATAAGTCCAAGTGGAAGATTGTTAGAATTTCTATTTGGATGGACTTATATGTTTAAATTATTGGGCTTTATCTGTAATAGACTAATTGGGCTATTAATTAATAAACTAATATTATTGGGCTTTAGGTTTGATGGTAACCCTAATTCTCATTCTATATATATTGAGGGTCCCTAATACCCTAAAGCAACACAAAGATCTCCAATCTCCATCTATCAAAGATCTGTTGTTCGGTCTAGAACATTAAGACTTTAGGTGAGGATGACTCTCACAACCCTGTTCGTTCGTCATCAGGTATCCGCATAAAGAAGACGATATCATTGATTCAGGTATGAAATCTTTTAGGGTTTATCTTAATATTTGACGGTATGGTTGATCCGATTTATTATTCAAATATATCTAATATAAATATGATGATGCATGATGTTTATCCGATAATTATGGAAGACGAATCCGATACATCGTGTTTGAATATGAATCCTATAAAGATCCATTATGATTTTTGATGAATCAAATGAAGATGCGTCGTGTTTTGAATATGAATCCGATGAAGATGCATCACCATTATGATGATGCATGATGATGGGACGAAGAAGATGATGAATATGGCCGAAAATGAGGATGAAGAACCTAGATGCATCACGAATTGAAGGATAAACATTAGATGCATCGACGTCAAATTATCATTTTTGAATTTGTTTAGATTTTGAAATTTTGGAAGTGAATCAATTAATTTTATTTAGCATTTATTGTTTAGCTATTTGATTGAATATTTAGTTAATATAAAATCTAATTTTATTTGACTATATATATTTATTTTTCCCAAAATACTCATATGCATACCAAATACGTGCATCGCGTAATCACCAATGATCATTTGATCTAAAGGCTATGGTTGATTTTTTTTTGTTCCCGATGCATATGGTTCCTCATAGTTACTGACTATATATATATATATATATATATATATATATATATATATATATATATATATATATATATATATATATATATATATATATATATATATAATATGTATGTATGTATATATATGTGTATGTATACATAAATATATCGATATATGTTTATGTACATACACATATATCGATATGTATATATGGATTTAGGTTCAAGTGAGTACCACTCAGTATGTAGCACACCAGAAGGTACCACTCTTTAAAGTAACTTTTTTTGAATTTTTTTATCATGAACATGTTTTAATTAACATCACATAGATGACATATAAATTTCACACAAATTCGAACACTCTAAATGCATGAAATCACGCATCACATAAATGCACGTTCACATATGTTCAAAATTATGTAAGTGTACGTTCACGTCATTTTTTAGGAGCTAGGAGATATGAATGTATGTGAAATTTACATACAATCTTCATAATGTTTATTAAAACATGTTTATAAAAAAATTTAGAAAAAGTTTTTTTAAAAGTTGGTACCTTCTGGTGCGCTGCATAATGGGTGGTACTCTCTCGAACCATATTATGTATACATACATACATACATACATACATACATACATACATACATACATATATATACATATATATATATATGTTATTCTTATTTTTATGATGATGTATCATTATTAGTAGTACTTTTTAGATGATGGTCACAAATTAACTATAGAGTAAATTACATTAATGGTCCTTGTGGTTTATAGCAAATCACAGGTTTCGTTCCTAATTTTAAAAAATTACAATGGTAGTCCATATTTTGAAAACTTATCACGCTTTTAGTCCCTAAGAAACTCAATTTTTCAAAAATATCCAATTTTGACCTTATAATTTAATTTCACATATGGTCCCTAATTAATTAATTTAAATTTTTTTATGTTTAATTATTTTTATATTTATGTAACACCCACTCTTTACACATAAAAGCTACGTCAATATAATATCATAAGTGGCACTATCGCAATATCTCTATAATACATGTCGGGGATTACACAAATCACTGTTAATTAAAACCTGAACACAAATGTCTCACAAGTCTGATATATATAATCAACTCAAACTGGCTAGCATACAACAACTAACTAGTGTTTAATATACACACGAGGTAGTCATATAATATTGATCCACAGTCCTCCCAAAAGATAATATTAGCATACAACGACTACCACACCAATCCCGGTTGATCCCGACTCCTACTTCTTCTGCGGCTGCTGAGACTGATCGACATTCTGGCTGCCTGAGACATATTAGACTCGAAAACGTAAGCTGGGAATCTCGTGAGTACGCAAGGGTTAGACTCTACAAAAATAAACACATAGCACATATAGAATCACAGATAGCTCAACACAATACTTAGACATGCCTCATAATCTCTGATGTAGTCTCGGAACTCAGTGCACATCTCAACTCAAGGGGACGCCGTTCCCCAACTAACAGACTGCACACAGCAGTGGTTAGCCACTCAGTAAGCCACAGGAGCGACCTGGTAATAACACTGTTGGATATATACGGTCTCATACTTCGTGACTGGTTAGGGACAGTCAGCCTACGCGATCGCCCATCGCGGATATTCTGGAAGTGATCTCAACTCATATACACATATCACATATAATAAAGGTAGATAGAATCATACCTGAGGCACCGCATCACTGTCTCATACACAATACAACACAATGGTACACATATAGGACTCGTTGAATAAGCGCGCATTTTGAAAAGAACTCGACTACTCACCTGATCACTGACAATCTAGCTCAACCGAACTCTCCAGATCTCTATCGTGGCTCAACTTGCTGCTGGCTCGATCCTATATACATAACGAATCCCAGAATATTAATACAAACCTAATTTATATGCAAAACAGAGCCAAACACAAACCCTTTAACTGAACAGTACCCCAAAACGGCCTCAAAGCCCAAAATCGATCCCGACCGAAAACACGCGGATCACGAACCGCACTCAAATCATCGCGACCGCGCTCATGATCTCGGCCATGCTCTTCATCGCTGCCCACACTACCCCGCATGCGCTATGCTCATCGCGGCCACGATTAAGGGATCGCGACCGCAGACGACAGGTTCTGCTCTGTTCTCATTTCATGGCTGTTCCAGGGGAAAAATCATCCCTAAACTCGATTCACGACATGGTTACACTCATAATATCACTACTAACAATTCTTTACAGGCCTTTAGGCCGATACCCGCGAATTGATAAATTGTAACACAACAAATCTCAACAAATTTAAGCTTTCTTACCTTTTTCACTTCAAGAATGAAACGATGATTTGGTTCACAACTTCAACAACTAAATTTTTGGTTGCTTCCTTCTGGTTACAGCTCTTTAGTACACACACATACACACTTTCTCAGATATATTTGAACAGAGGAAAGAAGCAATGGTTTAAAAGAGAACACACACACACACACAAACACACAGACACACACACACACACACACACATATATATATATATATATATATATATATATATATATATATATATATATATATATATATATATATATATATATATTGTTAAACTAAAAGTTATATATTTTAAGAAAACGTCAAAATGACATATTTCGTTTATTTAGAAATAAATCTAAACATATCAACTTCAAGAAATAATTAAATCAAACGTTATATATTTCATTGAAAGCTCTAAAATATCTTATAATCTATACTTATTAATAAACTAATAATATATAACTATGATATTATGTTTATTCTATAAATTTTAAAAATATATAAATTATTCATGATATTGTCTTCTCTTAATATAATTATAGAACTTTATTTGAGAAATTAATTATTAACTAGTTTATAACCCACGTATTACGTGGATATTTTTAATTAAATTTATTTATATCGTCACACAGGATGTACCAAAATGTATATGAGTAAAAATAAAAACATACAAAAATAATAATTGTGTTTATTTTTTATTATTTACAGATTAAAAAATAGAGTATATTTATCTTTTTTAAAAATATTAAATTGTATTTATCTTTTATTTTTATAAGTTGTAATTATCTTTTTGGTGAACGTAGAGGTGACACGTGACATTTGATGTTTTCCTTTATTATACATAATAATAATAATTTCCACAACTAATTCAGATTTTTTTACATTTGGATCTAATTATGATTATTATAGATATTAATGATAGATATTTATTTAGGTAAACATTAATATGTTACAATTTCTAATTTATTACTAATTAATTAATGGAAAAATAATAAAGTCAAAATTTAAAGATAAAAAATATAAGAAACAAAAAAACTTCAATTATGTGAATGTGTATATATTTTGAAAATGATAAAATATAAAAATGGAATATCTGAAAATCAACAATCAAAATTTATCATATTCACAATTGAAGTTTTATCAATTAAATTTTAAATCTTGTTAGCAAATTAATTAACAAAAAATTTTAACTTTATTTACTACACTTCTACATTTAAATCCAAATTTTTACATTTGAATTTAACTATGATCATTAAGGATAATAATGACACATATTTATTTTAGGTAAATATTAATTTAATATTAATTCATTAATGAAAAAATTAAAATCATAATTTAATGTAATTAAGTTAAGGTAGTAAATTTGGAAAATGAATTAAAAAATGGCATAGTATAATTATTAATTTTAATTAAGGGTATAAGAGACATTTTATAAATAATTATGAGTTGTCATTAATCTGGACCATTGATTTCTTTCCATCCAATGGTCCAGAAACTCCAAGTGATTTTCTTATTTTATATAGTATAGATTTTTACATTTGAATTTAACTATGATCATTAAGGATAATAATGACACATATTTATTTTAAGTAAATATTAATTTAATATTAATTTGTAAGGTCTACCTAACACAGATCTGTCTAGACGCGGAACCGTCAACAAGTGCGGAATCCTCGTTAACGGGTAGACGGTAACAACACTCACCAGAAACACGGAGACTATCAACGAGCTGCACGAACTACACAAGAACGCACCTACTAGAAGATTCTCTCTGAAACGACACTAACACTGATGATAAACTCAAAATCGCTTAATGCTTAATCACTCTCGAATTCTGCAAAAAGTCTAATAATATTTCGAGTCTATCCCTAATTATAGAGGCTAATTTGAGTCTGACATGGGCCAAACTCGAATCCGGCCCAAGGCCCATTCGAGTTTCTCCCCACTGACATTCTCGAATCTGCCTCATCACACACATTCGAATCTGTCCAGGATTACATTCGAATCTGACATCGATTCGAGTGGCAATCCTTATAGAATTCGAATCTGACTAACTTGTATTTGAAACTTATGTTATTAACTTATGCTTCAATTAATCTTTGAACTTTATGTTTGAACTTCTTGTAATATATTACATCAAGTTTAAACACACAATCAATAACTGTCAAACATATATAAACATATATATCAAACACTCGTTAATTCCCAATACTTTGAATATTACTTAAACCAAAATGTTAGATCGCTTAGACTGCTATCGTCACACAGGGTGTACCAACAGACTTCCCCTTGATGATAGCTTCTAATAATTCACACATTTGATTAAGTACTTTGTTTATTATTTATTCAAACTGCTGCCAGCATACAGACCCTTTTCAACACACACTTTAACTACATTCTCATACTTTCTAGCCTCACCATCCATATGAGTGTCACTTGAAATCTTATGAGCATGTAGAATTTGAAGGTCATCTCTAGAAAGGTTTACCAGGTGAAGAGGATCATAGATTCTAAGAATCACCTTTTCTTCAAAATCTTCCATCACCGCTTGTCCCGTTTCACTCTCAACATACCACCAGTTCAGATTTTTCATGACGTTCTGTGGCATAGGCTTGAGTGGTACCTTCCTCAGACATCTCACTGGTCTGTACTGTATCTTCATCCAAGGACGCCCAGTTAGAGGATCAATTCTAGAATGATCCATTACTCGTTTTCCTATCCTCGGATTAAGGCGTTCAAACTTCCTTGACCTTCCCTCTTTCCTTATGATTCTGGCAATTATTTTTACGTAAGGGTCATTGCCGATATTGATTAGTTCTTTCCACGCTAACGCTTTTATCTCAATCTTCGGCAGTGAGTTGAATACTTTTAGAGATCTTCTGAGGTACTGGAGCCCATCTTTTCTTTTGATTATGAATAGCTGCAGTTCCCGATCAAAGAACCAGCTTAATATGCTTCTTGACAGTTTTCCAGTACCTGGCACCCTCATCTTCTTTTTCAGCTCTAAGTCCTTCTGCTCTGCCCTGAACCATAGCTTTCTTTTTTCTTCATTAGTCAGCTCTCTGGCAGGCTCTTCTATCGATGACTCAACATTTAAAGCAGCATTAACTACTTCTATGTTAACCACATCATTTCCTTCTATCACATATGTATCAGTGAATGGATTTTGCTGAACGATGATCTCATTGGCTTCATCGTCTTCGTCAGCACAAACCTCATCATCTGACTTCCAATCCGTTATGTCTTCAGGAACAAATTCTCCCTCTTCTAGTTCCTCCATATCATCTTCAAAGTCAAAGCCCAAGTCCATCGGGTCGTCATCGAGATCCATAAGTGCATCAATCATCTCACTTATCTCATACTCAGTAGGTTTGGACGAACTGGCCTTTCCTTCTTTAGTTCCTGATTGACTCGGCTCCCCCTGAGACTGAGCATCCTGAGCAGCAGAAAAATCTACTGGCTCAATCTGTCTTTGAGTGCTGGGATCATTGCCTTTGTCATCTTCATTATCATCATCCCTCGGCCGCTCCACTTGATCACGGCAGGATGTCTCCCCCTAAGCCTGTATATTTTTCATTAATTGCTCAACTAGGGAGCGCATCGATCTTATCTCAGCTGCTTGATCAGCGACAAAAGTCTTTAACTCTAAGTTCTCTTCCTGAACTAATTCCACTATCTTTTTCAGATCGGCATTCTCGTTATCAAGATTTGCGTTATGATTCTGAATCTCACCGATTGCCTTCGTTAGGCCTAAGATCTGGATTTGTTGGAAGTCAACTCGAGCTTTTAGCTGCAAAAACCTTTGATTTTCTGTGTATGTGGATGAGGTGGATGGGATGGATTGAATTGGAGTTGGAATGATCGGTGATGGGATGTATGGTTCAACATGTGGTGGTGATGGTGGAATGGTAGTTGGAGTAGCTGGAGATTGAGATACTTCAGGCTGTGTGGCTGAAGCTGAGGAAGTTCCTTGCATAAACCGATGACGCTTGGCCCTTTGCCTCGTCACTAATGGAGCGACATCTTCTTCTTCAAAATCAGAGTCATCAGACTCTCTTGATGCTCGCCGCCTTGAAGCTTCTTCAGACAATACTAACCTTGATCCATAAGTTCCCATTTGAACAGGAGGTTCTGTAGATACGGACTCTGGAGCTTCAACCTCGATCTCCTCCATATCTTTAGACTCAGTTGCAGACGATGACAAGTCATTACCTGTTTGCTCCGGTTCATATTCATCAATTTCCCTCAAGACATCATCTTCTCCCTCTGGAGGCTCTAGCAATTCTCCAATTAATGCTGCAGATATTTCTTCATTGGCATGAGGACCAGCTTCCCAAATTTCATGTAGGGTTTGACACAACTGATCAGATTCAATTGGGACATTCGAAGGGCCCGCCTCTTGTACCTCTTGCTGTTGACTTGTAGAAGGCCTAGCTGCCTGAGTTTGACTCGCGGTAGCTCTTTGTCGTCTCCTTTGTTGCTGTGCACGCGGTTGTTGTCGTTGTTGTTGTGGTGGCTGTCTAAGTTGAACCTCTACTTCACCTGCCCAGTTGGCATTATCCGGTGCTTCAAAGTTCCTACCTATAACTGCCCCAAACAATGGTCGTTCGACTGGAACTGCCAACCTTCCTCTATGCGAGGAGCAATCAGCAAAAATCCTTCTGTCCATGACCGCTACGCTTTGGATCTCATTTAACTGCGGAAAATTTGGCAAAAAGTGCCGGATGAGCATCATTATAAAACGAGGATATAGGAGAAATTGTTGCTGCTCTGGAGCCGTAATTTGATGAACGAATTCCGAGAAAAACATTTCAGAAAAGCTGAAGGGCCGATTATAAACCAAAGCGATCAACCCGGATTGGATCTTCGAGACAATATAATCAAAACCAGCTTTCTTGGCCGCAAAACAGACCATAAACACATGTGCCAAAAATCTCCATTGACCTATTAGCCCACTCTTCATATACGATGTTTTAGTAACATCCAAGCTGTAGCCCATCCTCAGAAACGCTGCCTGCCTAATACTTAAGGGAAAGTCAATAGGCCCAGACTCTTCTTCCTGAGATCCTAGCTGCAGAACCTGACGCAGCATTTCAGCAGAAAACACCAATGGCTGTCCTGCTATTCTTGTTCTCAGAACTGTTGGAGTGACGGAACAGTCAACTTGTAAGTGTTCGTAAAACTGTCGTACATATGGAATAATGATTTGAATGTTATGGGACAATGCAAACGCAATCCTAGATTCCACTAGGAAATCCATCATTTGACGGAAACCCTGTGCCTCAGGGATATGATGGTCGGGGGGAATGACCATATTACGCTTAGGCACGAATACTCGATCAGCCATATCTGCACAATAGATAAACTATTAGAATTATTAAAAATCAATAAACTTGCTTAAATTCAAGTTTGTTTTATTTTGAACTTGTTTAAGTACAAAATCCAACACAAATGAATTTATACAAGTTTAATAAAATTTAAATTAAATAATACAAATAAAATGACAGATTCGAATAAACCCCTTTTCGAGTTTGATGACACACTCGAATCTAATGACCTTCTCGAGTTTACTGACAAACTCGAGAGTGGTCTTGAACAGATTCGAAATTGTCGACCCAACTCATCACCAAAACCCATGATTTTAACCTTTTAGGACTCAGAAAATTACATTTATTACTAGGTACTAATCACAGATATATGCATTTAATTTGACTATTTACCGGTCCAAACTTTGTAATTTTGAAAAACACGATTTCGACCTATAAAATTTCAAATATCGGTGATTTTTGGCTTAAATGGTGTATTAAACTACATGAATCTTGTACAACCAAGTTGATTATACCTAGATGTATCAGTAGGATCGAACACCCAAGTAAGAAACTCGACAAATTGTCGTTTTTGTGGAAAACTGTAGACTCGAGCAGATAGATTCGAAATCGCCAATAGATTCGAGAGTATAGAATCGAAAACAGTAATGACTTAATGACGTTACTATTAACCTATTTATACCACCTACCTTCGAGTCTATGGCCACTATCGAATCTACTGACAGATTCGAGGTTACCCCAATTCGAGTTTAACCTAAACTCGAATTACCCAAAACACTTAGAAAATTTCGAATATTTTGAAATAAATTCAACTTTTTCAACTTTTTCAACCTTATTGTGTAACATGATAAACTATGCCAAATCTTTTACCCTAAACACAAGATTTTTCACGCAGTGTTTATTTTATCCAACTATGAATGCACCCTCAGTAATTTTTGACCTTTTTCCTAAGTAAAAAATAAAATAAAATAAAATAAACTAAGATAAAATAAAATAAAAATAAAAATAAAAATAAAAATAAGTAAAAATAAAATTTTAAAATTTTGACCAAGAATTTAACTTAGACTTAAACTATACTTATTAAAATTTACAACCTATGCTAAACACTTAACAAAATAATTTTGATGAGCATAGTCAAAGAAAGGTTCAATCAGATAGCGGTGTCAGATACTCACTTTCAGTACTTAAACTTTCACATTTTGGAAATTTTGATTCCTTTGATTGTTTGTCGTGAAATACCCATTTAGCCGATTGTTGGTATTTTACCCCTTTAAACAAGCTACATTTTGGAATATCCCTTGGCATTTTTATTTTTCATGAAATTATCTTACGTGACTCAGACATAGACATACTTTTATGATCAAGGCATACAGACTAAGATTCTAACTTGTTGGTATTTGCAAGCTTTCTTTAAAAGACAAACATCGGACACAGGTCTGTATTTTCATACAACAAAGTGTCTTAGTTTGACTTAAGGTTTATTATTAAAGCTAGCAAGACAGCGGTGACAGGTCTGTACTGACGTACAACAAAGCGACTTATCTTTCTAACCTGAATCAAAACAGAGGCAACAGGTCTGTACTTACGTACAACAAAGTTACATGTTTTTGACTCTGAATTCCTTATGATTTTTCTATGTTTTCCATTTTTAGATGTATTTGATGTTGCTATACATCCCCAGAAAGTTTGCATACCACATTTAGACTCAAAATTTGTATGTCTTTTACATAAAAATTAAGACCGATTGGTCATACATCTAAGTTAGTGACACGTTTGACTTTTTCTTGAATATTTTATTAGCCTTGAGACTCCCTATATGCATTATGCCTACCAACACATCAAACTAAAATTAAGTATACCACATAGAATTTTAGGTGCATTATGTGTGAAAGCCAAAACACTTAGAGTTTGTAACGACTGTGCTAATTTTTCGTCACTTTGAACCTATGCATCTAAGACTTAACTCCTTTTTTTTTCGTCACTTTGATTTTATTTTATTATTATTTTTTTTTTGTATTTTTATGATTTTCTCTCTTTTATCTTTTGTTTTTCATAAGAAATAGCAATAAAAGAAGATAACCTACTAACTTACTAAAAATAAAAACTTACTAAAAATAGAAACTATCCTAAAGTAGCAGAGTTACTATAAAAAGAAAGAAATACTACAGCTATAAACAGAAATATACTACTACTATGGTCAAATTACTCTGGGTTGCGCATTCCATTTAGTTGAATTAAATATTCAAACCGTGACTTATCAAATGCTTTGGTAAATAAATCTGCATTATTATCGTCCGTTGCCACTTTTACCAATTTGATTAAGTTCTTTTCAGCACAATCACGAAGAAAATGATGCCTTATGTCTTTTACTGTGCTTAACTGGTTTGTTAGTTATAGCAATTGTAGATTGATTGTCTATCCTAATAGGAGTTTGAGTGTAAGCCAAACCGTAATACCGCAATTGTTGTTGTATCCACAGAACCTGTGAGCAGCAACTTCCAGCAGCAACATACTCGGCCTCGCACGTTGACACGGCTACCGACGTCTGTTTCTTGCATTGCCAGGATACCAGTCTCCCTCCTAGGAATTGACAACCTCCAGTTGTTGATTTGCGCGTCAAGCTGCATCCTGCGTAGTCAGAATCCGTGAATGCCTCCAACTCTAGATCTCCCTCCGCGTGATACCAAAGTCACAGCTTCGGTTTCGACTTGAGGTATCGTAGAATCCGCTTCACAGCTTTCATATGCATCTCCTTTGGATTCGCTTGAAACCTAGCACAAATACACATAGCAAACATGATGTCAGGTCTTGAAGCAGTTAAATACATAAGTGATCCAATCATGGCCCGATATAACGTCGGATCCACATCGGTATCACTTTCAGTACCCGGTCCGAGATTGTGATTCACTTGAATCGGCGTGCTGAAATGGGCAGTTAGTTTTGTTCCTTCCATCCCGAAACGTTCCAATATGTCATAGACATACTTCGTCTGATGGATAAACATCCCTTCCTTCTTCTGGTCAACTTGTAACCCCAAAAAGAAATTTAACTCTCCCATTGCACTCATCTCGAATTTCGACTTCATCACCTTCTCGAAATCTTTGCACATTTGTTCGTATGATGATCCAAAAATGATATCATCTACGTACACTTGTACCAAGATGAAGTGTTCTCCCTTTCTCTTAACGAACAGCGTACTATCTATCCTACCCCTTTCAAACCCTTTCTCTAATAAATGGTTGGATAGAGTCTCGTACCACGCCCTTGGTGCTTGATGCAATCCATATAGAGCCTTATCTAAACGATATACTCTATCAGGATATTTTGGATCTGTAAATCCGGGCGGCTGTTCTACGTACACCAGTTCCTTCACTTTCCCATAGAGGAAAGCACTCTTAACATCTAGTTGATATACCTTAAAGCCCTTGAAGGAAGCAAAAGCCAGAAACAGCCTAATGGCTTCCAGCCTTGCTACTGGCGCAAACACCTCATTGTAATCGATTCCCTCCTCTTGGTTGAAACCCTTTACAACTATCCTAGCCTTGTTGCGAGTGACTATACCCCGATCGTCTCTTTTGCACTTAAAAACCCATTTGGTTCCTATGGCAACTTCCCCTCGAGGTAATGGAACTAACTCCCACACTTCTAGTTTCCTAAACTGCGAGAGTTCTTCCTGCATCGCTTCAACCCAGGAGTTATCCTTAAGTGCCATTTGCACATTCTTAGGCTCTACTTGCGATATGAAACACGAATAGAGACAGCTGTGATATACCTCGGAGTCGTTTATCAACGACAACAACACATTGTTGTTATTTAAACTACTCCTAGTCTTCACACCCTTGTTAGGATTTCCTATGATGCTTTCTATAGGATGGTTCTTGTTGATCCTAGAGGTCTCTATCTCGTCAACTCTCAGATTATCTCCTAAGTTAGATCCTATTTCACCTAATGGGGGAACTTCCTCAGATTCTACATTTTCCTCCTCGTGGACATTTTCCTCAGAGTTGGAACTTGTTGCCTGAGTCTGAGGTGCTTCTGGATCAGCAACTTCTGGAGATCCATCTTCAGTCGCAGTAGGCTCGGATGCGGATTGAAATGTAGTCCTCGGAAAGGTATGACCTTCGTGATTCAGATGCAACGTCGCCATATCCTTTTCGATTGTACCTGCATTTTCATCCAAAGGAATATTAAATGACTCAAATAATTTATCATAGTCAAATATCCATTCTGGACCTGTTTGGGGTTCATGTGTATAACTTGTGACTTCAATGTTATACACAATTTCCACTGTACCATTTGTTTTATTAAAAACCCGTTTGTTTGGTGAGTTCGGCACATAACCTAGGAAGTATCCTTCGTCAGCCTTTTCACCAAACTTCGGTTGATGTTTTGTACGCAATAAAGTGCATGGTACCCCAAACGGTTCGAAGCCAGTTAAATTAGATGGCCGTTTATTCAAAATTTCATAACAGGTTTTGTTCAAAGATTTGACAGTTAGGACTCGGTTTAAAATATGACATGCGGTATTCACTGCCTCCCCCCAAAACATGGTAGGAAGCTTTGAATCCGAAAGCATAGTCCTAGCTGCCTCAATCAGTGTCCTTTTTTTACGTTCGGCCACCCCATTTTGTTGAGGCTCATATGGTGCACTAAATTGATGCACTATGCCCTTTGAGAGGCAATAT
Organism: Centrapalus pauciflorus; assembly: GCA_020465985.1. Taxonomy (NCBI): domain Eukaryota; kingdom Viridiplantae; phylum Streptophyta; class Magnoliopsida; order Asterales; family Asteraceae; genus Centrapalus; species Centrapalus pauciflorus. The sequence goes on from JAANYP010004040.1 coordinate 83,326, forward strand.
ACACCAATTACAGTGTTTTTGAACTCAGTTCCATTATCACTACGTATCCTTTTAACCCGTGTTCCGTAGGAATTCTCCACTTGGTCTAAGAACCCGATGAGCTTGGAAGCCGTCTCGTCCTTTGTACCTAGAAAGAAAACCCAAGAAAATCGTGAGTAATCGTCAGTGATAACCAAACAATACCAACTACCTCCTATACTCCTTTTGTTGATTGGTCCGAAAAGATCCATGTGCAACAAATCGAATGTTGAGGTTATGAAGTTCTGCGTCTTGGACTTGTGTGTCTTCTTAAGTTGTTTGCCCTTCTTGCATGGTAGACACTTGTCCTCGAACTGAAAACTCTTCATAGGCACACCTTGCACCAATCCATTTTTCGTTATGTAGTTCATTTTTCTTAGGTGCAAGTGAGCCATGCGTCTGTGCCACATTACTTATTCCGTCTCCGAAGCTTTGGATAATAAACATATTGGCCCCATCGAAGTCTCCGGCTTGTTCATATCAAGCATGTACAAATCATTCTTCCTTGGTGCCCGCATCAATACCCATTCTTCAGGAATCTTGAATCCTGGTTTTAGCACTAACGCTTCAGTGTCAGTGAACAACACTGATTTCTTCTTGTCACAGATTTGAGATACACTAATGAGATTGTGAACCAGTTTATCAACGTGATAAACTTGGTCCAACTTGATCGTCCCATTAGAGACCACTCCGGTACCCGTGATGTTTCCACCTTTATTTCCCGCGAATGATAGAAATCCCCGATTCCCACGCTGGAAGTCTGTAAGGAGACTTCTTTCCCCTGTCATGTGCCTGGAGCATCCACTGTCGACGAACCACTTGTTGTTTGGACCTGTGGTAATCTCCTGCACATGAAAGAAAATAGGTTAGTTATCACGGGGAACCCAAGCCATAACTGACTTGGTTATACCATTCTCGTCCACATACTTAAACTCTTTCAAATACCCATCTTTTCTTTCAGGTGACTTGGGTCGTTGAACATGAGTTTGTTGTGGTGCCGAGTTATGTAAATTCACTCTTTGCCTTTGAGTAGGCATTTGTTGTGGAGCTCTAGAATAATTCCGATTATATTGCATTTCAGATTTTGATCCCTGAGCTCTTACCGGTGTGTGATGCCTAATAGGAGTGTGTGACCTAAACGGAGTGTATGCTCTGCTAGGTGTTGTGCTCCTATATTGTTGTTGAGGTCCAGACCTAGATTGGTTAATGACACGATTCGGTGAATTTGTCCTAACCACTTCTTTTTGTCCAACCTTTACCGGTGTTTGTTTCACAACTTGTTTTGGTGTAGCCTGCACAGTTTTCTCGGTACTCTGAGAACTACTTGTGCTTGCCACACTGGTTGAGGGTTTAACTGGTGTTGGCTTTCCTGTCTTAGGTGTAACTTCAGTTTTCCTAAGAGGACAGTTAGAAGCAACATGCCCCTTTTCATGACATCTGAAGCAGGACATCTTATCTATGGACTTCTTGTGTGTGCCCTTAGACTTAGGTGTCTCACTTGTGTCTTGGTCCTTTTGTACATCTATTGCAACTGGTTCATCGTCCTGATCATTAAAATCAATTTTATGTTTTCCTGCAGGTGTTTCACTGGAGGAAGACACAAATTTGACTTTCTTAACCTTGACGGTTGTGTCAGTCACCTTAGGTGTATTTTCTATTACAAGCTCAGGTATTGGTGTAGGTATGTCGTCTAAGTCTACTAATTCATCAGTTTTCTCCTGAAGTTGAGGCACGTAGTTTGCATTAAAAGGTGGAGGAATTTCATGAAATCCTAGACCATCAGGCTTTTTAGATTGGCGTTGAGCGTCTAAAACTTTCCCTAGGTTCAGGCTTGAATTCCTAAACTTCTCTAGCTTACTATTCGCCTCGGCTACCTTCACCTTAGTTTCAGCTAGCTCTACTTCTTTTGTCTTAAGATCTTTGGTTAAGGCCTCTACATGCTCATACATTAGTTCTAATCTAACACATTGCTCACTTAGCTTGTCTTTTAGAACTATGACATCTTGAGCATCAGCTTTAAGCTTGTCCTTAAGATCTTGCTTAATGTCATTTAGGCTAGCGTTATCAGCTTTTAAAGACTCATTTTGAGCAGTTATGGTTTTATGTGATTCTAAGACTAGATTCAACCTATCGTTAGAAGTAACACATAACATGCATAATTCATGAAAAAGAGAGTAAGTCAGACTAACCTTTGTGTGGTCAGATTCCACGTTGTCCATTTGAGCGGCAAACTCCAGAAGCGTCTGATCATTCGTCTTCTCCACCCACATCGGACTGCTGTCCCTTGTGGTCTGCTCTTCCCCTTCACATCCATTCTCCGTTACTTCAGCCATAAAAGCACGAGCATTTGATTCCGGATGTGAGCTCCAGTCGTAGGTACCATTCAGCTGTCTGTCTAATGTGACATTTGATAGTAGACCAGCTAGATTGGCTTGACCGGCAGATGAACTCGGAAGGTATCATTGTTGGGACTGATTCTGAAACTGTCCATGGTGCTGATTCTGTCCTTGGTACGTATCTACCTTCGGTCTCTGACATTCTCTGGCAAAGTGTCCCAGACCTTGACAATTGTAGCACTTGACCTTAGACTTATCAAATCCAATCCCCTTATTGTTAATCGTCAGATTCCTCCCAGTTCGTTTGATGAATCTTTTAACCCGTTGGGTTACCATGGCCAGTTGCCATTTAAGGTCCATCTCCTCAAGATCGTCAGGGTCGACCTGATCATAGTCTTCATCCCAGAGAGCAGGATCGTTTATTTCCCCTGAACGCAGTTCCCGTACGCGGCCACAAATGAAGCAAGCAAGTTCAAATGTTCTTCCGCTGATTTTGCGCTCATAAGCATCTTAGGGTAGCCCTGAGATGTTGATGTCTGAGTTACTTGAGGTAGCTGTTCTTCCGATCTTCCCAACCCTAAGAACGCTCTGTTTAGTGTGTCATCAGTCTCTGCTGGTGACGACGTTTCTCCGGTGAAAAACGCTGTAGCAGTCTTCAGATCAGCTGTCGCTGAAGGTTTTGTTGATTTTCCAAAATACATCGCTGGATTCTGGACTTGTTCGTAATCCGTTTCGGCCTTCAGTAGCTCGAAGTGATAAGCTCGCAACGTTCCCACAATATCCTCCAAAGATTGGGTATAATACTTGTCTTCATTAAGCTTGATCATTGCCACATACATTGCCCATTTGGCTGGTAAGGCATCAAGAAGCTTATTGTTCTTCTCAGTGTCATTATACTCAATTCCGTGACTTTCAAGCTCCGTCAGTAGATGATAAAAGCGGGTTATGGTGTCGTCCAGCTGTTCATCCTTCAGAGACTTGAAAATAGCAAACTGTTGTTTCAACAGCTCCATGCGCTTTCTTCGAACCCTAGGATTACTCTCACACCTCTTTTCTAGCGACTCCCAAAGTTCCTTAGATGTCTTTTGAGTCCGAAATGTGTGTAGTATATCCTGAGGCAACGCCATTCGAATTATCGAGAAAGCTCTGGTCTCGGCTTCATACAGTTTCTTATCATCTTCCTTCATCATCTGATATGATAAGACTCTCTGACGGCCTTCAACTTCAGAAATAGGTGGAATGTATCCTTCGTCAATACATACCCACATGCGCATGTTATTGAAACGCACCAAATCGGCAAACCGATATTTCCACCAATAATAATCCTCGAGTTTCATCAGCTTAGGCGGAGTGTTTGCCTTCCCGACCTCGTGGTCCATTTCCAGGAATTTTTGAAGATTTGACATCTTTTCGAAAGTAATTGAATTGTAACTTAATTAATTTAATTCGAAACTAAGTTAAGCTAATTCTTTCGAATCTAGGTAGATTCGAATATAATTAAATTTAAATCTGTTTGGGATTAAATTCGATTAAGTTTTGTAATTCAATTAAATTCGAAACTAATGACAAATTCAAAAGTCCCCAAACTCGAAGGTCAAGGCAAACTCGAACACTCAGTAGATTCGAAGCCCTATTCGACTCTAGACTAAACTCGAAGCAAACTCGAATGACAGCAGACTCGAGACCCTAATCGATTTTAGCACTAACTCAAATTAGATTCGAAAACACTCTGTATCAAACTCGAGAGGAGCGGATTTGGTTAGACTCGAAACTAAGTAAAACCCTAATTACTCCTAATAGACTCGAGCGCCGCAAACTCGAAAAACGGCTAATACTTCGATTTCTTAACGTTTTGCAGATTAAATCAATATTTTTCCAACGAAAAATAATGATTTCGATCAAAAACGTGAAAAAGACGAAGTATTTCCCGGATAACAATTTGCTAAGCTCGAAGAACACGAAAAACACAAAGATGAGAGAAAAACCGTCCAAAAGCGTCAAGAAACCTAGGATATATCTAGATGAACACGAAGAACACCAAGAACACCCCGTAGGCTCTGATACCACTTGTAAGGTCTACCTAACACAGATCTATCTAGACGCGGAACCGTCAACAAGTGCGGAATCCTCGTTAACGGGTAGACGGTAACGACTCTCACCAGAAACACGGAGACTATCAACGAGCTGCACGAACTACACAAGAACGCACCTACTAGAAGATTCTCTCCGAAACGACACTAACACTGATGATAAACTCGAAATCGCTTAATGCTTAATCACTCTCGAATTCTGCAAAAAGTCTAATAATATTTCGAGTCTATCCCTAATTATAGAGGCTAATTCGAGTCTGACATGGGCTAAACTCGAATCCAGCCCAAGGCCCATTCGAGTTTGTCCTCACTGACATTCTCGAATCTGCCTCATCACACACGTTCGAATCTTTCCAGGATTACATTCGAATCTGACATAGATTCGAGTGTCAATCCTTATAGAATTTGAATCTGACTAACTTGTATTTGAAACTTATGTTATTAACTTATGCTTGAATTAATCTTTGAACTTTATGTTTGAACTTCTTGTAATATATTACATCAAGTTCAAACACACAATCAATAACTGTCAAACATATATAAACATATATATCAAATACTCGTTAATTCCCAATACTTTGAATATTACTTAAACCAAAATGTTAGATCGCTTAGACTGCTATCGTCACACAGGGTGTACCAACATAATTCATTAATGAAAAAATTAAAAACAAAATTTAATGTAATTAAGTTAAGGTAGTAAATTTGGAAAATGAATTAGAAAATGGCATCGTATAATTATTTATTTTAATTAAGGGTATAAGAGACATTTCATAAATAATTATGAGTTGTCATTAATCTGGACCATTGATTTCTTTCCATCCAATGGTCCAGAAACTCCAAGTGATTTTCTTATTTTATATAGTATAGATAATCTGCTAAAATTATAACCCGGTGTCACGTATATCTCGATACTGACACGTATAGATCCACTAATCAGGATTCTACTCGACCAACGCAATATTAATAAATTAAATATCCAATAAAAGAAATCCACATACCAGGTAGATATTCGGGATGTTACAATTTATAATTGTTTAATTAATAAATGAGATTTTACTTATTAATATAATAATTTAATTACAATTAATTTATGCATTTTACCTATGTATTAATAAGCTTATTACTACTAATATTGTTGTTGTTGTTATCTACGTTTATTTGTTTTGAAAAAACTATATATTTTATAATTAATTTTCATTTTATAATAATTTTCCATTATCAATGTCCTTAATTAATTTACCCTTTTTTATTTTCCTATATAAATTTATAAATACTATTAATGTTGTTTGTGCGATTCTAAGCATGAAAAATACGTACATTCATTTATAAATTTTAAAAATCATTCATTCTTATTTTATAGATTTATATTAGTAGAGTATTATATATTCTACATATGAAATAGTGTTAGTAAAGTTGTATTATTTCTACTTAACTTTAACAAAAATGTAAGTTTTAGCATTTTTAAAATTTTTAAGGGTGTAACATAGGGTTGTAAAACGAACCAAACGTTAATAAACATACCATCGTTCGTGTTCGTCCGATTCCTTCACAACCCTAGTGTAACATATCATTTTGTTTAATAAATGAACGAACATAAATGAACTTCCTGCAACGGTTCGTGAACGGTTCGTCGAACGTTTGATTTGTAACCTGCCCTACTAATAAAGTTCTATAAAATAAAAATGAATGATTTTTAAAATTTGAAAATGAATGTACATATTTTTTATGTTAAGACTTTCAAAAAAATATTAATAACATTAAAAAAATTAATATATTAAGATAAGGATGATAATTTAATTAAATATATAGACGGATGGAAAAATTATAAAACAAAAACTAATAAACAAATAAATATTTTTGTCAATACGAATGAGTTTAGATGATGATGATGATAAACCTTATTAATACATAGGTAACATACATAAATAAATTGTAATTAAATTATTATACTAATAAGTAAAATATCATTTATTAATTAAACGATTATAAATATACAAATAACTAAACATAAAAAACCTAAATTAATTAATTAGGGGCCATATGTGAAATTAAATTATAAGGGCAACATTGGAATTTTTAAAAAAAAATGAGCTTCTTAGGGATTGAAATCATGACATGCAAGATCTCAAAATATGGACTGACAGTGTAATTTTTTAAAGTTAAGGATAAAACCTGTAATTTGCTATAAACCATAGGGACCATTTATGTAATTTACTTTTAACTATATGCTTTGTTATTAGTGACAATCATCATAATTTGCTTAGAATAATAATCAACTTTCGTTAGCATTACAGTATAATTGTATGTAGATGCCTTATGTACGCGTGTCTAATATTATTAATCAGTGTTGTTAATATTTTTTTGAGTAAATTACAGAGATGGTCCCTGTGGTTTGTTCAAATTTATGAAAATGGTCCCTCAACTTTTAAAGTTGCAGTGCAGTCCCTCAAACCATATTTTACTTGCAGAAATGGTCCTTCTGATCCTAAAACTTTTAAAAATGACGATTTTGTCATTCTCACAATTACAAGCTTTTTTTAATTTTTAATTTTTGGTTTTAAATTTGAAATATTAGTTTAATAAATTATGAATTGATTCATTATTAAATATATTATTATTATTATTATTATTATTATTATTATTATTATTATTATTATTATTATTATTATTATTATTATTATTAATTATATCTATTTATTTTGTAAAATAAATCTATATTTATTTACTAAAATTATTTTTTACATCTTTTTATGTATTCAATTTATTTATCAAAGTTTTATTTATTTATTTATTGGTTAAACTGTTTGTATAATTTTATTATTTATAATTTTTCATCAAACTATTTCAATACGTTAATAAATTTTGAATTTATGGAAATTTTGATTTATATTTACTAATTCATTTTGTTTTGATTTAAATTTACTAGTTTCTTGTTTTTGATTTAAAAATTGTTTACACTAATATGTTTTTATTTAATTTTATTATTTTATTTATTTGGATTTTGATATTTTGTTATGCCAATACGTTTTGATTTCTATTTATCATTTATTTGTTTTGATTTTAAATTTTGCTACGTTAATAACTAAGTGAAAATTAACAATCTATTTAAGTGAAAACGAATATAAACATATTTGTTACACACAAAAAGGTCTCAGTCAAACCTGTTATACATCTTAGGGGCAGATTATTAATCAAACATGTTTGATGCACTTGAAGGTATAATTTAAGGACTGTTAATGCCTTATTGAAACATGATAAGTGATTTGCAATATTAGTCAAAGCTTCTTACCCCGTTGCATTTGTTGCAACTAAGGCAGATTGTTCAAGCTGTTCTATTCTGTTGAACAGACTGGACATAAATTATCTATGTTGCTCCAACTTGTTGAGCAGCTTGAAAAAATTCTAAGTGTTCTGTTCTTTTTGAACAGGCTAAACACTTTATGGAATATGTTTCCATGTCCTCATGTATTGTCTTAGACCAAAAGATCAGTTTACAAAGTCGAAGCCAAAGAGGAAAAACAGAAGCTGCTAAGACTGGCCATGCTGTTCTGTTACATGAAGATGAAAGGTTTAAAGTTGAAATGGGTGACAGACCATTTCTTATATCAAAATGGCCATAACAGAAGATGAAAGGTTTAAAGTTGACATTCCTTTTTTAGCTAAAGCCTTCTGCAACAGGGACAAAAAAGAAAAGACAATGATTCCGCAATATAGAGAAAAATACTGCTTTGTCAGAATGTGCAGAAAAGTATTTTTGTCTTTTTGGAAATACATTTCATTATCTCTACGTCCAATGAGGAAGATTCACAGGGATTCTCAGTGAGAGCATAAAATGAAGCTTCTAAGGAATGTGAGATAACCAAGAGTGTGATATTCAGAACGTGCAAAGCAGTGTGTTTTCATGCATGCAATGTCTGCTTGAATAAAACAGTAAAGTGTGTCCAAACTGTACTTGTTCAAGCTGTCTGTCTTGTAATATCAGTGAGTTCATCTTTGTAAGTGTATTCATTGTAACTAGTCTGAGTGAGTATTCGATTAGTAGTCTTTGTTGTTTCTGTCATCTCAGCTTGAACTATTCCGCAGTTCAGACTTGTTTGTAATTAACACTTGTCGATAATATATACATACAAACATTGAGAAAGTGTGTTGAATTTTTAAATAACTGTATTCACCCTCCTACAGCTTAGAGCAACATACTAGGAAAACCTTTTGGGACCTACAATGTAACACCCACAATTCTCAAGCAAATGCCACGTCAACACATTATCATAAGTGGCAATATCGCAAGCATCTCAAAGTACTCATGTCACAGGATTAGCGGAAAACACTATTAATTAAAACTTTAATACAAAGTCAACACGTCTCATGTCATATGTCGATACAGATACATACACAACTGAATAACTGATAACCACTAACTACTGATAGCTAATACAGTGCTGATCAAGTACCAAATACAGATAACGGCTCTAAAGTCTAATATCAAAAGACAGTCAACACACACAACTCTAAACTGCCCCAAATCTCTACTTCGGCCGCTGTGGCTGTGACTGCGATCCCACGGTATGACTGCCTGAGACACAGAAGACTCGAAAACATAAGCTGGACAGCTCGTGAGTACGCGAGGGTTAGACTCTGCAACATAACACATATGGCATGCACAACACAGTAATATCTCAACACATAACATAGCTCGATGCACACACATATCTCTGCTCAAAAGGGGACACCGTTCGCCAGTTAACAGGCCGCACACAACAGCAATTAGCTACTCAATAGGCACAGGAGCGACCTGGCAATAACACTGCTGTATATATACAGTCTCATACTTCGTGACTGGTTAGGGACAGTCAGCCTGCGCGATCACATATCGCGGACACCTGCAACTCAAACACGTATAGCACGTATAGGGTAGAGAAACTCATACCTGCGTGCTATCACAGTCTTATACACGTATATCACAATCATATAGACGACTCAAAAAATGCACGTGCGTTTCAAAAGAACTCGAGTACTCACCAACTACCCGAACTCGATTAAAACCCGAAACTCTTAATGTGGCTCGGCTCGTGATCGGCTAGAACCTGTAAATACCACAAATCTCACACATTAACGCAAACTCAATAACCACGCGACTCAAATCGAACATATATATTGCAATTAGTTTAAACCCGAAACACAATTATCTCAAATAACCAAACCCGAAACACATTCCCAATTTAATAACCGATGCCTAAAACCCCTTCACGAAACTCCCACCGAGACCCAAAACCCTGGATAATTCAACCCGTCACTATTCCGAAGGAATTCAAACCAATAACGGCCCAAGACTCCCCCATAAGCCTCAAGTCGAATTTCTCCTGCAGGCTGTGGCTCGCGCCGCTAGACCCCCGATGGTTGCGCCACGACCAAGCGGTGCCCTGCACCTTGACCTGCGATTTTCATGGCTGAACCAAGGGGTTTCAACCCTCTCACACAATTTCAGCTTCAAAAACACATATACAAACACTACACAACAGTCCCCTATAACCTGTAACTACTCCACACAACTTTCACAATATGAATCACAACTTAAAACCTCTAAATTGAAGTTCCTTACCTTAAGCACTTCAAGAACACAACAAGGAGGAAGATGGAAGCAAATACAGCACCCAATTTCAAACCTTGGCTTCAATTCTTTGCTGGAGCTCCTCACCAAATACACACACACACCTCTGGGTTTTCTTGAAAATGAAGGTAAAGGAAAGGAGATAAGTACGTATATGATTATCGCTATTTAGGCCGGTCCCGAACCCATTAACCCGGACCCATATCACTTTTTCACAATTAATATCATTAGGACCCAATTAAATCCACGATCTCAGTGACTATAATAATCCACTAATTATTAACTCAGAGACACGTATCACTCGGTCTCGACACGTTCAATCCACGAAATGGGATTTAATTGGAGCACGCAATAATTATTAAAATAATGAGCCAATAAATTAAATCCACGTACCAGGCTCAAATCTGGGATGTTACAAATCCTCTGCTCTTAAAAAGATTCCGTCCCGGAATCTAGCTCGGCAACTGAAACAGCTGCGGATATCGGCTCCTCATATCAGCCTCAGGCTCCCAGGTAGCACTAGTACCCTTATGATGCCTCCACTGAACGAGTAATAGCGCGATCTCTTTATTTCGCACTTTCTTTACCTTTCGGCCAGTAATCACTTCGGGCTGCTCAACATATCTCAAATGGTCATCCACGGTGATCTCAGATAACGGCACGTATTGATCATCCTTGGCTAGACATTTCCTCAAATGGCTCACATGGAACGTATCGTGAACTCCGGCCAGCTCGGGAGGCAACCTCAATCTATACGCCTGATCTCAGACTCTGGCAATAATCTCGAACGGACCGATGTATCGCAGACTCAGCTTACCTCGGTGTCTGAACATGATAACTCCCTTCCACGGCGATACCTTCAGCATAACGCGGTCTCCAACACTGAACTCGAGCTCAGTCAGACGACGACCGGCATAACTCTTTTGCCGGCTCTGTGCTACTCTCATATGCTCGCAGATAACCGCCACCTTATCGCTCGTCTCTTGCAACAACTCGGGCCCACTAATAGGTCGCTCGCCGACCTCGCCCCAACACACCGGGGTTAGGCACTTACGCCCATATAGTGCCTCGAACAGAGCCATCTTGATGGAGGAATGGTAGCTGTTGTTGTACGCAAACTCGACCAACGGCAAGTGAACGTCCCAACTACCACTGAAATCGATCGCACAAGCTCGGAGCATATCCTCGAGAGTCTGATTCGTCCGCTCTGTCTGCCCGTCTGTCTGAGGTCTGTACGCTGTACTCAACTGAACTCTCGTCCCCAACTCGCGCTGAAAACTCTGCCAGAACCTCGAAGTAAACCGTGTATCTCTATCGGACGTAATTGACATCGGAACGCCGTGCCTCGAAACTATTTCATTAATGTATAACCGGGTCAACTGATCCATAGTAATGGTGCCCCGAACCGCTAGAAAGTGGGCACTCTTGGTCAACCTATCTACAATCACCCAGATCATGTCATTACCTCGGACCGTGTGTGGAAGTCTGATGATGAAATCCATCGTGATATGATACCATTTACACTCGGGGATCTCTAGGGGCTGCAGATGCCCATGAGGCTTCTGATGCTCGGTCTTAACTCGCAGACAAGTCATACATACCTCGATATATCGGCCCACATCTCTCTTCATCCCAGGCCACTAGTAGAACTCACGCAGATCTCTGTACATTTTGGTGCTCCCGGGGTGGATAGACAACCTCGAACGATGTGACTCATCTAAAATCAGCTGCCGCAGATTACCGACTTTCGGAACCCAAACCCGATCATGAAACACATATAAGCCTCTGCTATCTCTGCTCAACACCTCAAGCTGCCCTGTAAGCCGCTCCCTCTTCACATTCTCCGCCCGCAATCCCTCTAACTGAGCATGTCTCAGACTCTCCACAAGAGTCGATGTAACCTCGAGCCTCGCTACTCGGGAAACCACTGTCTGACCGCACGCCTTGCGGCTCAACGCATCGGCCACCACATTGGCCCTACCTGGATGATACTGAATCTCGCAGTCATAATCCTTTAGTAGCTCGAGGCTGCGCCGCTGTCTCATATTCAGCTCCTTCTGACTGAACAGATACTGAAGACTCTTATAATCTGTATACACCACAAACCGCGAACCATACAAATAATGACGTCATATCTTCAACGAGAACAGTATCGCATCTAACTCGAGATCATGTACGGTATGATTCTCGTCGTAGGTCTTCAGCTGTCACGACGCGTACGCAATCACTTTGCCCCGCTGCATCAGAACACAACCCAAACCGATACCTGACGCATCGCAATAGACCACGAAATCCTCTGTACCCTCGGGCAATGCTAACACTGGAGCCTGACATAACCGGGACTTCAGCTCCCTGAAAGCTGACTCCTGCTCATCGGACCACACAAAAGGAACGGACTGCCGTGTCAATCTCGTCAACGGCCTGGAAATCCTCAAGAAGTCCTGAATGAAGCGGCGGTAATACCCGGCTAGTCCCTAAAACCTGCAGACCTCAGGCACAGTATTCGGCGGCTCCCAACTCATCACGGCCTCTATCTTCGCCGGATCCACTGAAATACCCTCGGCGCTCACAACATGCCCCAGAAACTGGACCTCGCGCAACCAGAACTCACACTCGGAGAACTTCGCATAAAGTCGCTCCTTTCGCAGCACAGATAAAACCTCTCGCAAGTGCTGCTCGTGGTCCTCGGCACTCCTCGAGTAGATCAGGATGTCGTCGATAAACACTATCACAAACCGATCCAACATAGATCTACACACCCTGTTCATTAAATTCATGAATGCCGCCGGTGCGTTAGTCAGTCCGAAGGGCATCACAAGGAACTCATAATGGCCGTATCTCGTCCGAAACACAGTCTTCGACACATCCTCATCTCTGACTCTCAGCTGATGATACCCTGATCTCAAATCTATCTTCGAAAAGAAGCTCGAACCCTGTAGCTGATCGAACAGATCGTCGATGCGTGGAAGCGGATAACGGTTCTTCACCGTCACTTTATTCAACTCTCGATAGTCAACACACATCCGCATAGAACCGTCCTTCTTCTTCACGAACAACACTGGAGCTCCACACGGGGACGAACTCGGACTGATAAATTCACGATCCAATAGCTCCTGAAGCTGCGACATCATCTCTCGCATCTCAGTAGGTGCTAGCCTATAAGGCGTCTTCGCAATAGGCACCGCTCCAGGGATAAGGTCGATACGGAACTCGACCTGACGATCTGGCGGTAGCCCAGGCAACTCCTCTGGTAATACCTCAGGGAACTCTCTTATCACAGGTCTATCCGCTAGGGTCTTCTTCTCTGATCTGGCGTCAACAACATAAGCCAGAAAGGTCTCACATCCCTTTGCAACATACCTCTGAGCTCGGGCCATCGAAACAATGCTGATCTCGCCTCGGCACCTCTCGCCATACATTGTCACCGTCTCACTGTCTGAAATGGGTATCCAGATCATCTTATTTGCACACAAAATATCAGCCTGCCTGGCTGTCATCCAATCCATACCCTCTATCACATCAAAACTGCTGATCTCTATCGGCAGTAGATCAATCAAAAACCAGTGAGCATCTATCTCAAGAACACAATCTCTAAACACTCGACTCACTAACACTGTACTACCATCTACCCTCTCAACAACTAACGGAACAGATAAAACAATAGGAGGCACAGAAAAATAGGCACAAAACACAACAGACACATACGAGCGATCCGCTCCAGAATCAAACAAAATACGAGCACTAAGCCCTTTTAGGATGTACGTACCGGAAACAACATCGGTGGACTCGCGGGCCTCCTCTGCCGTAGCCTGAAACACTCTACCTCGGCCTCGAGGTGCTGACTCACGGCGGCTCGAAGATGATGGCTCAGCTCTAGTACGGCTAGTGCTCGCTCCCTGCACAGCTGGCGGCACATCCGGACAGTCTCTAGCAATATGACCTGGCCTCCCACAGCGGAAGCACAGGGAATCCCTCGAAGTACATGTAAAGGAGGTGTGGCCATACTGATCACAACGGTAACATCAGGGCTGCTCCGGCATACAAGCGGAATGACGGCGGTGGCATCTCTGACAGTCTCTCTCCCCGGCTGAACTATCTGCCCGGCTCCCTGATGGCTGGGACTTCTGCTCCACGCTACTCTGGCTCTGACTGGGAGCACTATATCGGGAAGTCTGCCCCTGACTCTGACTAGCCGTCCCCGACCCCTGATACTGCCCTGACCTCCTGGACCTACGGTCTCTGCCTCTGTCTCTGTCTCTACGGAATTCCGATCCTTGCCCCTGAGCTGTCTCTCTCTCTGGATATACTGAGGCTCTCGGTAGTAACCATGGGACTGGTCAGACGTCCCTGTCCTCTGTCTCTGGGATGGAGGCAGACCCCTCTGCCTCTCTATCTCTCTCTCTCTAACACGAGCCAACTCCAAGGCTCTTGCAAATGTAGGAGTATCATGAAGCCCAACGAACTCTCGGATGTCGGATCTCAAACCGTCAATAAAGGGATCAGCCTTACAAACCTCAGTATCAACATGCTGGGGCGCAAACTGGGCATACTCATTAAATCTGTCCACATACTGCTGAACTGACATACTGCCCTGCTGGAGATGCAAGAAACGGCGCTCCATTTCCCGGCGCTCATCGCGGGGATTATACTGAAGCTCAAAGATGGCACGAAACTGCTTCCAGGACATCGCATATGCTGCTGCAGTAGTCATCGATGACTCAATGGACTTCCACCATTGTGAAGCCCCTACCTTCAGCAAGTAGGCCGCATAACCGACCATATCACGTGGATCGACATGGGCGACTCGGAAAGCCGCCTCGATATCTCTCTCCCATGCCATAGCCGCACCCGGCTCACCACTGCGTCGGAACTGAGGTGGGACTCCTGCCATAAAGTCCTTAAAGGACCCACCCCTCACAGAAGAAGACGAAGATGCCCCAACCCCTGTCTCAACACTGGTAACTGGCGGCGGATCAGATCTCTGCTGTCGGTCCCTCTCTCTGTAAAACTCAGTCAATACCGCTAACATCTCTGACCGGCGGATGTACTCGTCCCCGGCTGGTCTTTCGGGCCCAGATCCCTCTCCATGGTCTGCCATAACTACCTGCACATATCACAAAGGTAAGATAACAAATCGACCACCCAGCGTTATACAATAAGCTAGGCCAGTTAATCCCGCTAAACTCAGTCTCAGGGAAAAATCCTACAGATCTGAACACGGTAAGAGCTCAAGCATCCACTGATACTCAATACTGAAACCACAAGCTCTGATACCAAGCTGTAACACCCACAATTCTCGTGCAAATGCCACGTCAACACATAATCATAAGTGGCAATATCGCAAGCATCTCAAAGTACACATGTCACAGGATTAGCGGAAAACACTATTAATTAAAACTTTAATACAAAGTCAACACGTCTCATGTCACATGTCGATACAGATACATACACAACTGAATAACTGATAACCACTAACTACTGATAGCTAAGACAGTGCTGATCAAGTACCAAATACAGATAACTGCTCTAAAGTCTAATATCAAAAGACAGTCAGCACACACAACTCTAAACTGCCCCAAATCTCTACTTCGGCTGCTGTGGCTGTGATTGCGATCCCACGGTATGACTGCCTAAGACACGGAAGACTCGAAAACATAAGCTGGACAGCTCGTGAGTACGCGAGGGTTAGACTCTGCAACATAACACATATAGCATGCACAACACAGTAATATCTCAACACATAACACAGCTCGATGCACACACATATCTCTGCTCAAAAGGGGACACCGTTCCCCAGCTAACAGGCTGCACACAACAGCGGTTAGCTACTCAATAGGCACAGGAGCGACCTGGCAATAACACTTTTGTATATATACAGTCTCGTACTTCGTGACTGGTTAGGGACAGTCAGCCTGCGCGATCACATATCGCGGACACCTGCAACTCAAACACGTATAGCACGTATAGGGTAGAGAAACTCATACCTGCGCGCTATCACAGTCTTATACACGTATATCACAATCATATAGATGACTCATAAATTTACATCCAAATTGTATCTTATATATACTTATCTATATATCTAAATAAAAATATAAAAAATATGTAAACATTATATATCACGTAAAATTAAAATTTCGAATTATATCGACTAAACATATATAAATTTAGGAATTAAAAGTTTAAAAAATGTTAAAAAAAAATAACAGTTGTTCATGACTATTTAAAAATATAGATAAACATATATGACAAATAACTGTACTTTTTTTTAATTTTTTATAAGAATTAATATTAAATTATTTAATTTAAGTGTACATACATTTCATTTAACCAAATATTTATTAAAAATTATAAACGTAATACGTGAGTTCATAAACTAGTTCTTTATTAAATAAATTGAATACATAAAAATCGCATAAATTAATTAAATTAAGTATAAAAATATTTGTTATAAATATAAATTTATTTTTAAAAATAAATAGGTATATATAATAATAATAATAATAATAATAATAATAATAATAATAATAATAATAATAATAATAATAATAATAATAATAATAATAAAGATTTAAATAATAAATTGTTAAATTAATATTTCAAATTTAAAATAAAAAATTTAAGGAAAAGGACCGAAAGTGAAATTAAATTAAATAGTTGAGGGACTAAACTTGTAATTAATAAAAGGGCAAAATCGTCATTTTTAAAAAGTTCAGACACAGAGGGACCGTTTCTGCAAGTAAAAAGTGATTTGAGGGACCACCACTGCGACTTTGAAAGTTGAGGGACTATTTTCGTAATTTTGCACAAACCACAGGGACCATTTTTGTAATTTACTCTATTTTTTTGAACAACAACAATTTTATTCAAACCCAAATTACTTTTAGCAAGATGCTAGCCGCAACCAGAGATACACTACATTAATCCCCAGAAGTTACAAAATAATCAAAAACATAAACAACTTAATCCTCCTATGAAAATTCCAAAAGTGGATTGCAAAGCCAAGAGCTCCAAGATAAATTTTACTAAATTGACCCCTAGAATTAATCCAAAAGAACGATCACCTTTGTACCGAACCAATAAGCGACACACCCGATCTTGAGTCAGACGGAAAGGCCAAAGAGTTCCTGAGCTTCCAAATCACCCAAAGCAAGGTAAAAATTGACGCCGAAAAAAATTCCAATTTGTTACCTTTAAGTCCCAAATCCAAACCTCAACTTAATAAAGCATTAGCCGACACATTTCTTGGATCATTCACCCCCCACCACCTTTTAAATCTGCTACCAACTCCCAAGTAACAACACATCTAAAAACAAATCCTCACTTTTCAATTCTGATCTGCACAGAAGGCAATTTGATTAATTAAATTGCAAACCACGCTTAGACATATTAAGACAAGTAGGCAGTCTATAATGAAAAATCCTCCAAGCCAACACATTTACTTTACTTGGAACCAATTTAGACCAAAAAAATTGCATTCCACGATAAGAAGAAAAAAGCAAATCATCAACCGCAAATCTCAACGAAGAGACCGAGAATACCTCCGAATCTTCAAGTGCCCAATTCCAAGAGTTAGGATTATCTCGGGTAGGATTCAAGTCCACTTGAAAAAGGGCAGACAAATCAAAATTAAACTCATCCAAAGAGTTTTGGATAGATGCAATATTCTTCCAAGACTCGCCTTTTTTTGTTGAAAGAGGATTTACCGGTAGGTTCCGATTAAATCCGTGAAGAGCCAAAATCACCATCTTCCATTAAGAGTTTGAATCAGTCTTCAATCCCCACCACCATTTAGCAAGGAGTGAAAGATTAAGAGATCTCAAACTATTGATTCCAAGTCCACCATGTTCCATAGGAGCAATCGTATCCCACCAAGATATCCAATGAATCTTTTTTCCATCCAAACCACATCCCCAAAACAACTTGCTTCTAATCATTTCAAGGCAATTTAGAATGCAATTAGGGGCTTTATATAATGACATATAATAAATCCCAAGAGAACCAAGAACAGACTTACATAAAACCAATTTACCACCAATGGAAATCAAGGAAGCTTTCCAAGCAGCAAGTGTTGAATTTTCTTTCTCAATAACAGGTTCCCAAAAGCATTTCCATGAAATATTCCAGCAGCCATTGCCTCCTGCATGTCAATATTTAACCCTTCCGCAACAATAATAAATAAAAATGGTGCAAGGGGATCCCCTTGGCGAACTCCGCGTTGCATCATGAACTCAAGTGTAGGAATTCCGTTGACTAGCACCGAGACTTTAGATGAGCATAAACAACCCCTAATCCACCTCCTCCATTTTTTCCCAAAATTCATTTGAAGAAGAACCGAATCAAGATAATCTCAAGACAATGAATCAAAAGCTTTATCAAAATCAACCTTCAGAAGTAAAGCTTGATATTTCGACCTCTTTAACCAACTAATAGTTTCATTCAAGATAAGGGGACCATCAAGAATGAGTATTGTTAATATATTATTAAGCGAAGAATCTATTTATTTAAGTGGTCAGTTTTCTGGTTAAAAAGATTGATAATTTTAGTAAGTTTGTTTTAATATTTTGTTTTGTTGACTTTAATTATTAATAATTTTAATTGATTTTTATAGCTTTTTTAACTAACAGTCTATATTTTGGATTGAATATTGTTCATCATAATATCATTTTTAAACCCGTGCAAATAAAATACAAGTTTAAATCAATTCCAAGTATTCAGATTTTATCACTAATAAAACGTCTATTTCATTCTATAAATTTACTTTATTTAAACCATTTTTATTAAATATATAACAAAAATAAAATTTGTTTTGGACAAGTTTATTAGGAATACCTTTTGAAACCTTTATAATAGCGTAATTCTAAGTATAATGTCTAACTATGCTTGTGTAACACCCTAAATGCTACGTCATTTACAATACACATGTGTCAATAACGCATATAATAACCATTACACAATGTTAGAGGTCTAACAATAAATTGTGTTATTTAAAACTTTTAACATAATACAGACAACCCTATTTAGCTGATAATCCTAGCAATACACAATCCAACAACCAAAAAACACATATACATAAAGTTCCATTAAAAGATGGCGTCAACTTACAGTCAAGATTACGCAAGAACTCTCTGCAACTATCCCAAGGTCCTACTTATGCTCTGGAGTTGGTGGCCAATGTTCTGACTCCCTAATATACACGTTCAGACTCGAATCGTAAGCTTTAACAATTAATGCGTACACAAGCATTTAGACTTTACAAGTAACACATAAGCACATAACACATGACAATTACAGTAACCCTACAATCCATGACGTAACTCACGCCTCACTAACCTCTTCCCAAAGAGGCTTGAGATCCAATATCACAATAAAATACACATCTCAACTTGGGAGACCCCTCCTCTCTACTGTTAAGCCACGCCCGTGGAGGCTACCATGACTAATAAAGCATAAGAGCGACCTGACAATAATCACAACCACACAGACGCGCGCGCACACACACACACACACACACACACACACACACACACACACACACACACACACACACACACACACATATATATATATATATATATATATATATATATATATATATATATATATATACCCTACACAGGGCTAAATAAGGCTACTCAGCTCACACGATAATCCATCGCGATGAACTCTATATTGGATCTCATTTCACTACTAAATATATATACACATGTATAATACAATAATAAGGAAAGCAAGACCATACCTGAGTGGAAGCTTGCAGTGCCCATAATATATTCACATGTAATGTATAAACATATAAGGACTCAAAGGAGGCGGCATATCTTTTAAAGGAACTCAACTACTCACTTGGATCATAGTAGCTAACTCGAACCATTCTCAACACTCACCATCACAGCCTGGTTCAACGTCCACTAGCCCCTATGCACTTAACAAATCTCCACAGATTAATCTCAGCTCGCCGATAAGCCCTGAATACTCGATAAACAATAATACCACTGATAGACCCCCGAAGTATAACTCGAAAAGGCCCCAAGGCCCAAAAGCCCAATCTGGCCCAAACAGGGATAATCACGGCCGCACTCAACCCAGTGAGGTCGTGATCCCATCGTGGTCCACTGCCATCATTGGGTACGCTCCCACGCGGCCCGTGCTCATGAACGCTAGCCCTAGCTCAGCGCTACACCGCCTCAGACCCATTGCGGCCGCGCTCATGGCATCGTGACTGCGACCGAGGCGAGTTGCAGGTCCCCTGATTATTTTTAGGCTTCAGTCCAGGGGAGTTTTAACCTCCCCAACTCGACTCTAGCGTTACCAATTCACGAATTTAACACAAAACACCTCTGATACATTTTCCAATCAATTCCCCAAGTTTCATAACAGTTAACATGATAAAATCTAATGAATCGAGGCTTCCACTTACCTTGAAACTTAAAAGAACACAAAATGAAGATAATGACGATTTCCAGCAGTCTAATTCACTTGTTACGGATTCTTCTCATGAAGGACCTTAAAGACGAAAAGGTCGAAAATGGAAGTCATTCAGGTATGTTTATGATCGAACTCCATAATACTACAATTTCTAATTTGTGGGTCCTGGATACAGGGTGTGGTGGGGCTAAAGGAAAGTACAAATTTGAGGCATGGGGAGCTCAACTTAGTCATGGGAAACAAGAGAATCACGCTCATGAAAATGATTGGAAATTTTGAGCTCGTGCTGAAGAGTGGAGTTAGGGTAGTTTTAAATAATTACTGTTATTCGTCAGAAATGACTAGAAACATTATTTCATTGCATGCATTGTTTAAGGATGGTTATACATTTTCTTATGATAATGAAAATGACGATATTTTGGTTTATTCAAATGCTTGTTTTATTTTTAAAGCTTCTCCTTACAATGACATATATGAAACTGTTGAATGTGTTAGTAATTTAATCTTTTATGTTGATTCTTCTAATAAGTTTGATAAATTAAAATTGTGGCATTGTCGTCTTGGGAACATAAACAAGAAACGCATCGCCCAACTCCAAAAGGATGGAGTGTTGGAATCATTTGATCTCAAATCGAATGATGTATGTGAATCTTGTTTGTTGAGCAAGATGACAATATTACCATTCACTGAAACATGTGAAAGAGGTGAAGAACTATTGGAGTTAGTTCACATAGATGTTTGTGGACCATTCGATGCACCACAAAAGATGCAAATCGCTACTACGTTACATTTACTAATGACTTTAGTAGATTTGGATATGTTTATTTGATTAAACAAAAGTCTAACACTTTTGAAGTGTTCAAAAGATATCAAAATGAAGTAGAGAATCAACTGGACAAAAGATAAAGGTGCTCCGATCCGAGATGGGAGGAGAATACCTTAGTATTGTGTTTCTCGATCATCTTAGAAATTGTGGAATAGTTTCACAGTTGACTCCTCCTAGAACACCGCAACTTGATGGAGTTGCAGAGAGGAGAAATAGGAACTTGTTCGACATGGTTAGATCTATGATGAGTCGAGCGACACTTCCAACAAGCTTCTGGGGTTACGGTAGAGACAGCCGCCCATATTTTAAACCATGTACCAACTAAGAAGGTTTTAAAGACACCTTATGAGGTATGGAAGGGAAAACGTCCTTCCCTTGGGCAAATCAAGATCTGGGGTTGTGAGGTTTTCGTTAGACAAGAAACTCTAGAAAAACTAGAAAAGAGATCAGAAAGGTGTCTATTTGTCAGTTATCCACAAGATTCATTTGGATATTTGTCTTACGGACCTAAAGAGAATGTGGTGTTTGTAGCTCGAAGAGGAGTGTTCCTTTAGAGAGAAATGATATGTAATGAGGATAGTGGGAGTAAGATTGATCTTGAAGAAATTCAAGAGTCTACCGATGAAGTACTTATTACATACACTGACACTCAACAACCAGTGGCAACACCTGTTGAGCCGAATGACATATCCTTACCCGTTCGCAGAATAAGTAGTAGAGTTAGCCATCCTCCTTAGTTCTATTATGGTTTACATATTGATGAAGAAGACATGATTAGTGATAGTACACTAGTCGAGTTGGATGAGCCTGCTAACTACACGGAAGCGATGGCAAGCCCTGAGGCTGTTAAGTGGAAGGAGGCTATGAAAAGCGAGATTGAGTCTATGTATGCCAACCAAGTTTGGAAGTTCATTAACGCCACACCCGGTCTTACGACGGTGGGTTGTAAATGGATATGCAAAAAGAAAACAGACATGAATGGCAATGTACACACTTATAAAGCTAGGTTAGTTGCAAAGGGCTATACTCAAACCTACAGGATTGATTATGAGGAAACCTTCTCACCAGTACTTAAGATTAAGTCAATTCGGATAATGCTGGCCATAACAGCGTTTTATGATTATGAATTATGGCAGATGGATGTCAAAACCGCTTTCCTTTACAGAATACTAACAGAGGATGTGTTTATGACACAACCAGAGGGTTTTGAAAATGCATAGTATCCTAAAAGAGTGTGCAAACTTCAAAAGGCCATTTGTTGACTCAAACACGCTTCTGTAGCTGGAATCTTTGGTTCCATGAGAAAATCACACAATTTGGATTTTCTAGAAGTGAAGATGAGTCATGTATATATGTTAAAGTCAGTGGGAGTACTGCAGTCTTCCTAGTATTATATGTGGATGATATTTTACTCATAGGAAATGATATCCCAACATTACAAAGTGTAAAAGATTGGTTGAAAGAATGTTTCGCTATGAAAGTCTTGGGAGATACAACATATATTTTGGTATTAAGATTTACAGAAATAGGTCGAACCGTCTAATAGGACTTAACCAGGACACATACTTAGACAAAATTTTGAAAAGATTCAAAATGGAGAATTCTAAGAAAGGGAATCTAACCTTACATCATGGCATAAAGATTAGTAAGGATCTGAGTCCGAAAATAGATGACGAACTTGATAGAATGAGTCGAGTTCCGTGTGCTTCGGCTATAGGATCGATTATGTATGCCATGACGTGTACAAGGCCTGATGTCTCATTTGCTTTGAGCATGGTGAGTCAACATCAACAAAATCATGGTGAAGGCCATTGGACAACTGTTAAGAACATTCTCATGTATTTAAAATAATACTAAAGATAGGTTCTTAGTTTATGGTGGAGAAGAAGAACCTAGAGTAACGGGTTACTGTGACGCTAGTTTCCAAACAGACAGAGATGATAGTCGTTCATAGTCTGGTTGGGTATTTGTATTAAATGGGGGAGCGGTGAGATGGAAAAGTTCAAAGCAAGATACAGTGGCAGACTCCACATGCGAGTCTTAGTATATTGCGTCTTGCGAGGCATCAAAGGAAGCCATCTGGTTGAAGAATTTCATTTGAGATCTTGAAGTTGTTCCAACAGCACAAGAACCCATGATATATTCTATGACAATCAGAGTGCAGTCGCCTTGACTAAAGAACCCAAGGATCATAGGAAGTCGAAGCACATTGAAAGGAAATACCATTTTGTTTGTAGAAAGGTTAGAGAAGGACACGTGATTGTGAAGCATTTACGATCAGAGAATAATCTGGCTGATCTATTCACAAAGGCATTGTCTAAATCAAAACATGATCATCATGCTAGGAGCATTGGATTAAGAGATAATATAAAGTTTTAGTTGTTAGTTTGAATTTGAAACATTACAAACAATGATTGAAATTGTAAAAGTTTTGGCGATTAAATAATGGAGATATGTTTATTTGCAAGAGTGCTACCATTTACTATTGTTTATCGTTATGTTTCGTTTTGCATGTTTAGAATTCACTTCCCGAGTAATTAATTTTACTCAAACATCCTCAGTCGTTCATATGTCAGGAAGTAAGTATCGATTTAAGACTGTCATGGAGTGTTAGTAGACTGTCTATAAGAATTAGACATAGCATGGAGAATGCTGCAACACTCATGAGTACTTAATGGGAAGTTAAGTATATAAAAGCTCGCACTTAGAGAGATTACTCCATGGTTAAAATCACAAGTAATTCTAAGACGATAATATCCTCTATTCTTAAAAGATAGATACATTGAGTTTCTAGTTTTTCAAGTCTGTTATACTTTAGCTTATTCAAATGATGTGCATAAATGCTAGTTATAAAGGTATTGATAATAACAGATCTAGGTGAATCATAACATTCAACACAAAATCTCCTTTTTGTCAAATGATTAACTTTGCTCTCAACGAGAAAAACAAAGAAATATGGAAAAAGTCTATAAACAAATTCCTTAGAATTTGTTTATATATACTCCTAAACTATGCATTCTAGAATTAACAAATCTAGTCCCTATACTTACAATTATAATTGTTTTCATCTCTATATATTTGTTCCTAACAATGTCCCCCTTAGATATGAAAGCAGTTTTTTAATCAAAGTTCAAAGCAGGAACTTTACAATGAAAATCTAAACAATGTAAATATCTTCAAGATTTTAATAACTTGATCATTAAAACTTTTCTCTTTTCTTCTCTTCTATCTCTGAATCTTCAAATAGACTTTCTTTTTCATTGACTCTCTCTGATCTTCATATCTAATCTTCTCTGATGTTCTCTATTCTTATGAATAGACTCTCCCCTTTGAATCATGAATAGAATTTTGTTCTCTCCCTTGATCAATCAAAGACAACATAGCATCTTTCATCTTGAACTCTTCTGCACTTGTCACAATTGTCTTCAGTAGTTGTTGCAATTGTCTTCAAATTATTCAACAGTTGTCTCTGATATACAACTTTTCTCCCCTTCATGATGATCATAAGAATTATGAAAATCATGCAAAATCTTCAGAGACACGGATGCAGTGAAATTACAATTGCAGACAAGAATATAGACAAAAATACAACAATAATTACAATTCAGAAATATTACAAATTTTCTCTCTTTCCCTCAAAATGATATCCTCTCTTTTAACTATGTCTTCTCTCATTATTCTGAACAAATTTATCACTCCCCATCAAAATGAAACACATTCATTTTTAAGTAACAGTGTCCAGGTCCACATAGAATTCCTGTTTGCACAATTGACATGATCTATGTGACCTACTTTCAGCGCTAGCATGATGTTAACACTACTAGGATTTCCAAATAGTCATCATGAAATCCTTTATCATGAAAGAATCACTCTTATTTGTTCCAGCATAGTCACTTTGGACTAGCAGTTTATAGTGACGCAGACTGTTAGACTCGATGTGTCCTAAAAGTGTATATAATCAGCTCTAGACAAAATGTGCCTAAAATGAAGTTGGAGACCGGAGAAAATGTCTTCCTTGTTACAATATCAATAATATCCAAATGATATATCGATAGAAATGTGTTATATCTCTGGGATTATTGAAACATAAAATTTTGAGAGAAAACTGAGTGCTTGGTGGGGTTAAGTGCATGCGTCACTGGGTCCATGACGTCTTTTTCAATATCAAGTTACCTAAGGCTTGATAGATTATGTGGATTACCCAACCGACATAGTGTAGGTAGGATTCTCTTTTATTCAAATTCTTTCTCAACTCTCAGTTCTGATCAATTTTCAACTAAGCTCCCTCCGACTCATTTTTTAGAAATAAATTCAGTCAGCTTTATAGCGAAAACATGATTTGATGCACCACCATGTCCTGTCACTATACCCATCTCATTTACATTTTACCTCTACTCACCCAGTCAGTATCCCGTGATAACTGACACTTCTCAACTAATAGACGTAAAGAACCCTCACCCACACAAACTATAGATGGTTTGCTCCTTGGGTAGATCTTCTGAACTGGTTTGACCATAAAAGCGATGTCTATGCCTATCACACAATTTGGGGCATAATCGGAGTCCGCAGAAATAATGTTCAGCATTTTAGCTCATGGGATATCACACAAAGAATGATAGGATTTTTAGCTCAGATGAATTAGGAGATGAAACTCAGAATGAATTTGGGGAATGATGAGTTGGGAGATATCATAATGAAATGTAAAATTTGATATAAGATATGAAATAAATTAGATTTTCATGAAAGAATTAGCTCATGGGATATCATGGGAGAATTCAGTATGAATGAATTGGAAGAATTAAGAATGCATGGGAGAATAACGAAGAGAATCTCAGAAGCAATGAGATTATGAAAATCAAGGAGATTAGAAGAATTAGCCTCAATGATATACTCAGAGAATCAGAAATTAACATCCTTCAAAATAAATTGTTCTTTTCAACTCAAAAATCTTTTTATTTGTGCACAAAATATTTTCGTAAAAATTGCACATAGTTTTGAAAAAAATATCATCGTCAAGAATGTGTGTGAAACTCCCCCTGGAAATAAACACACAAAGTTAGTCAACTCATAGAAAATAAATCAGGAGCAAAAAAGATATAAAATAAAACTCCCTCTTTGTCAATACAGCTACAGAATTGAATTCAGGACAGGAATTTCAGAAAGATTCATCCTACAGAATCGGGTTCTAACATAAAGTGATTTTAAGCCTTTATTGCGGAAGCTTGGGTTTCAGTCTGAAGTAACTGAAAACCATTTGAATGAAGTATGAGTTCTGCTCTGTTGTGAGTAGAAGCCATATGAGTGAAAACCGGGTTCTGCACTGATGTAGGAAATCATTTCGAATGAAGACCGGTATCTAGTCTGATATGACTAAAAAGAAAAACCTGCAAAATTAAGATGTCTTCCATATCCAAACAGATTTGGATCCAGGATTGTTAGCGCTTTTGGGTACCCATTTCAATACGGGTTTAGGTAACCATTTTATTACAGGGTTAGGTACCCATTACATTACATGTTTCATTTCTTCTTTCTCAAACTCAGGAAGCAAATTTCTTTTCCTATGATAAAACTGAATATCTGATTTATGAAAGAAACATGAATCTGAACAAACAGAATTATGCAAACTCTTCATTCTAAAAATCTGTCCGGTGCTAGCCTGTTTCTGATAATACTTGGTATTTTTCTTGGAAGTTTTCTTCTGAGAAGAATGACCAGTATTTTCAGATGCTTTTGAAAACTTAGATTTTGAATATTCACCTGGGTAAATCTTGTCCGGAAGTTTTTCAACTACTTTATCTTCACCTTTGTTTATCTTTAAAAGATATTTAAGTTGAAAATCTGAAGATAAATCAAACTTAGGAGTTTTAGCTAGATTTTTTTCACTTTCTAAAGATAAATCAGAATGATCAACTTTATGTTCTAAACAAACATTAGAATCCTTAATCTCTGATTCATTTGAAGAAGGGGAAACATTAAATTGTTTAGAAAGATGAAATATTAATCTTCTAATCCTTTGATAATGACCAAATATGAATTTCTGTCATTAACAAATGATTGGAAATCAGTTTAGAAAGATTCCTGTTTAATTAAGAAAAACCTTCTCTCATCTTCAAACAGTTTAGATTTCGGTTTGAAATTTTGTACTTTAAGGAAGAACTCATTTCTATCCTTCTCAAATAATTCTTTAGTTAAAGAAAACTCCTTTTCTAGAGCAAAAAATTCTTCATATTTGTTTGAAACATTACTTTGATCATGATGATTTGTCTTCGAAAGTTTCTCTTCAAGATCTTTAACTTTCTTATACAAACCAGATCGTTTAGGCAAAAGATATTTTATTTGATTTGCATTCTTAAAATTCTCCGTTTAGAATCTTCAAGTTCGTTTGATAATTCAGATATTCTCTTTAAGAACATGATTCTCTTAAATCAATACTTTCTGTTTTTCTTCAAAATTTTGAACTTTTTCTTTCAATCTTGTCACATCATTTAAAGCAAATGCTTTATCTGTATTCAACTGAACAAGAATATCATAATTGTTCTTACGAATCTATTCAGATTCAGTAAGTTTTGTAATCAGCTCAGACTTTTCAAAATGTTAACTTTGAAATGGAATCATGATCAGTCATTTGATTTTCAAACTAATTTAATCTTCTCATTCAGCTTAGAATTCTCAGTTGTGAGATTCAACACCTGATCATGTTCATTTTCCAGTTTAAGTTCTAGAGAAACTACCTTCTTCTTCTCATCTTGTAGTTTAACATATGCTTGTTCAGCCAACTTTGTCACATTCTTCAACTTTACTTCAAATTCCTTCAACTGTATAGTTACATCAACAGGCTCTTTAGTTGTAGCCATAAAGCACTGAGCAATATTCTTCATGTTCTGTTCTTCAGATTTGTGCTTCTTTGATGATAATTGTATTCCAAAGTTCCTTTTAAAAGCCTTTTGAAGTTTGAGTAATTCCAGCTTCATCTCTTCAATATCTATGTCACAAAAATCAGTGTTAGATTCCATCTGAATAGATTTGTGGAAATCGAAGGGAAATTAATTAAGCCAAAAAAATAATAGCAAGTTGAAGGTTGTTCGAGGATAGAAAACCAATGTTGAATCTCTGAAAGATGTATCTGTGGTTGATGACTTGGTGAAAATCAGTTCTGAAGTGACTTTTGGACGTTGATTTTTTAGCTTCTTTACAAAAAAATACATGTAACTTTTTCTGGAGTCGAATTACGCCTCAAAAATGCCCGAACCGACTTTTCCCATTTTTGAAATCGTAGGTCTCGGTTTAAGCTTCGTTTTGACATATGGTAGGCCTTGTAACGATGTTTCAGTCAAAAGTTATGGCCAATTGAAGCAACAAAAGTCATACAGTATATGTGGGATGATAAAACCTTGAATCTAGAATTGTATGTGATAAATATCGTAGTGTGTATGATGAAACTCGCTAGAAATAGAGCAAATCTCGAAGTACTCTAAATGAAACTCGAATTATGTTGTATGAAACTTGAAGTGTTTGTGACATAACTAAAATATCCCTTGACAAAACTCGAAGGTTACTTGATCAAACTCAGATTGTGTATGACTAAAGTCGAATGAAATATGATGAAACTCGGATGAGTCTAGATTAAACTCGGTTGAAACTTGATTAAACTCGAGTGGCACTTGTAAAAACTTGTATAAAACTCGGTGAAAGAATGATCAAACTCGGTGGAAGAATGATCAAACTCGAAGTAAGTGTGATCAAACTCGGATTAAGTGTTTTCAAACTCGAAGAGAAGCTGATAAAACTCGGATGATGGTTGGTAAAACTAGGGTGAAAGTGATAAAACTCGGATGCACCTTTGTAGAACTCGAATATAATTAAAAACGTAGATATGCCCGAGATTTAACAGTTTAGCACAATTCTATGTTCAGATCCACGATTTTAACAAAAAAAACTTCACCAATTGATCTGCAAATCACAATGAAGGCTCGTTTCGTAGCAGAAACAACTTTTGTGAAGTCACTTTGGCCAATTACCGATTAAAAACCTAAACTCGATCAGAAAGCTCAATAAACACACTTTTTTAAATATCAAAAAAACCTCAAATACTTTCTGTTTGGAGATAAGATGTGAGACTTATATCAATAGATTCGTCTTTTTAAACTAAAGAATTGATCAGATTTTGAAGCTCAAACACCCATGGAATCAAAAACCACATGAGATTTTCAAATTTGCCATATTTTCGAGAAAAAAATGCTATAAAACAGTAAAACTCAGAATAAATCACTCCAATATTTTGAGATTGATTCACCCCCTAAGCTCTGATACCAATTGATAATAACAGATCTAGGTGAATAATAACATTGAACCCAAAATCTCCTTTTTGTAAATGGATTAACTTTGCTCTCAACGTGAAAATGAAAGAAATATGACAAAAGTCTATAAACAAATTCCTTAGAATTTGTTTATATACTCCTAAACTAAACTTTCTAGAATTGAAAAATCTAGTCCCCATACTTACAATTATAATTGTTTTCATCTCTGTATATTTGTTCCTAACAGGTATGCTATGTATGACATGATAAGTTGACTGACACTATGTATTCTAAATTTATATGTTCCTTTTGCCTAAATGGAAAAGCGATATCTATCGGCCCTCTGATGATTAAATGTTGACTCAAAAGTGATAGGCCTAGTAGGGACTAAATTGACGCGTTCAATTCAGTAGTCTCATATAGTAAATTAATTGGAAATCAGAAACATAATTTTGAATCATGAGATTGATTAAAATTCATGTCTCAGTTTCATACGATATCGGTAGAACAAAGGAATAGTTGATCACTTATGTAAGGGCTATATCTAGAATATGATTCAGAGTTCGACAGTTGCATTGGATGACACTCTCTACTTGGTTAATAAGATAGACTTGGACCAATAATAGTTGATGACTTGTCCAAGTGGGAGACTGTTGGATATAGTGTTCAAGTCATAACTAATTGGTAAGACTATCATTAAAAAGTAGAGTCCTTTTTGGCTTGCCCTCAATGAACAGTAAAGAGAAATAATTAAAAAGAAAAAATAATACTAATTAGAATTAATATTATATAAATAATTAATTAATTGGTTTATTCATTTATTATAGTTATTAAATTAATTATAAGCTAAATAATTAATTAAAAAGAAGTAAGGGGCTAAAGTGTAATAGTTGTAAAGCTATAGATAAACCCTAAAAGATGGTTCTTGTCTATGAAATTGTGGAGTGTCCCACATTGCCAGAGAATCAATTTCCAAGGGTTTCGGTCCTTATATATACAGGGTTTAATGCCAATGCTTCAATCATTAAATTCTCTTCTGATTCCTACTCTTTCTATTAGGAGTTAGAAGTGAGTAGTTATATTTCTCTTTGGTTCGTGGGTGTGAGCCATTACAGGTGTTCTCGTTTGAGCACTCGCCTCCGAGTTTTATTTTCTCATTCGTAGCGGCATACGCGTGATAAATCATTTTTCTCAAAGGTTACTATTTTCTTAATTATTTATTTTGTTGCTTTACTTATTATGTTTAGATCCGTTAGGGTTATGTTTCTTTGTTATTCTAGATTAAATGATTTTCTGCATTGTAATTAATCTAGACAGGGAATAGAAAACCCATCAAGTATGTGGCATACCCTATCCATGTGTTTCGGATCTACATGCGTAACCCGAAAAGCGGACTCAATCTCTCTCACGCAGGCTAATACCAACCCTGGCTCTCCTCCATCTGTAAAACCAGGTGGCGCGCCGGTCATGAATTCCTTAAAGGACCATCCTCTCTGCGATGTAGAAGAAGAAGCACCTGCCCTAGTGCCTGCCCCAATAACTGTAATACCCACACTAGAATCACCCTCAGTTCTGACCTGAACCGTAGCCCATACCATGGGTTCCATAAAACTAAGCAAGAATTTCCAACAGATCAGACTTATGGAGGTACTCATCACCCGCTGGTTTCTCTGCCCCGGAACCGTTTCCCTTTTTATCCATATTAACCTGAACAAGTTGAAACACTCACGTAATCAAAACATATATCACCTAGCGTCATACAATCTACTAGTATTCGTTCCCAGAATGATTCCCAAGGATCCGAACACTCGATTTAAGTTCAAGCATCTGCTAATGATACTCAAATCCCTCAAATCACTAGCTCTGATACCATGATGTAATAACCTTGAAACCCGGCTAAATGACATTTCATTTACAATACACAGGCGACAATAACGCATATAATAACCATAACACAATGTAAGAGGTTTAAGAAACACTGTTAAATAAAAATTTTATCACAATACAAACAACCATGTTTAGCTGATAATCCCAACAGTACACAACCCAAAAAAAAAAAAAAGACATAAAGTTTACACAAAGATAGCATCAACATATCGTCAAGATGACTCAAGAATTCTCTGCAACTATCCCAAGCTCCTGCCACTGCTCTGGAGTTCGCGGCCCAATCTTCTGACTACCTAATGTACACATTCAGACTTGAATACGTAATCTTTAATAGCTCGTGAGTACACAAGGGTTAGACTCTGCAACTAACACATAAGCACATAATGTATGGCAATTACAGTTACCCTATAATTTCTGGCATTACTTTGCATCCTCATCCCCGTCCCTAACCGGTAACTGGGATCCCCCCGACGGGCATTCGGGGATATTTACCCGCTTAAATTTACGTTATGTATTTTATAATTAATGCTTCTGAAATAGAAAAATTATTCATAAAATATTATATTTATGTATTTAATTAATGTAACATTAGAATAGTAACTCAACACAAAAAAAAATATTCATTTATCAAACACCTAATAATAATTGTTATAACAATGAAATATTTCTATATGAAATTAAATCTAATTGCAATGTGAAAAACATAATGTAATAAAGTTCCTACAAAATAATCAAATTAATTAACCCTAAGTTAATTAATATAGTAATATGACCTTCCTATATATATTAGATGTGTACTATTTATAATTTTAATAAATTATGAAACTTAACACTTAAATACAAGTTTAAGTTAAAAAAATATACTTAATCCTATTTAGACAATACAACATCTTAAAATTACTCCAAATAAAAAATTACCATGGTGAACGAGAAAGATACATGTGATTATATATATATATATATATATATATATATATATATATATATATATATATATATATATATATATAGAATATGGTTCGAGAGAGTACCTCCATTATGCAGCGCACCAGAAGGTACCACCTTTAAAAAATCTTTTTTTTTAAATTTTTTTTCATAAACATGTTTTAGTTAGCATTATGAAGATCATATGTAAATTTCACATACATTCACATCTCCTAGCTCCTAAAAAGTGATGTGAACACACACTTACATGATTTTGAATACATGTGAACTCACATTTATGTGATGCGTGTTTTCATGCACTTAGAGTGTTCGGATTTGCGTGAAATTCACATATGATCTTCATAATGTTAATTAAAACATGTTCATGAAAAAAATTTTCAAAAAAAATACTTTTAAGACTGGTACCTTCTGGTGCGCTGCTTAATGGGTGGTACTCACTTGAACCTAAATCTATATATATATATATATATATATACACACACACACACACATATATACATATATATATATATATATATATATATATATATATATGTGTGTGTGTGTGTGTGTGTGTATGTATATAATGTATGTATTCAAACATTTTTATATACTAATCATATAATATATGATTCATATATATAATATTTAAGCATTTAACTACTTATATATGTAATTAACTATAATATTCATATACAATATATAAGAATTTATATATGATATATATTATTTATACTTATATTATGTTTCGGGTACGAGGTCAGGTTCGGGTATGGGTACCAGAGGGGTAATCCCATTCCCGCCCCCGGTTTTAAAAGTCGGGTATTACCCGTCCCTGTCCCCATCCCCGCTCAACTCGGGGATTCCCCCGTCAAAACGGGTTCGGATGTCGGATTCCCCATCGGGTTTGGGGTTTTTTTCCATCTCTATCATGAACCTTAGCCCGAGCATGGTCCTGCATTACCTCAGACCCTCGAGGCCATGCTTAGGGCATCGCGACCACGATCGAGGCTAGTTGCAAGTCCCCTGCTTTTGTTTCAGCTTTGGTCCTGGGGAGATTTAATCTCCCCAACTCGATTACAGCCTTACTAGTTCACTAATTGAAGACAAAAACACCTCTAACACATTTGCCAATCAATTCCCTAAGTTTAATAACAGTTAAGACAAAATCTAATTAATTGAAGATTTCACTTACCTTGCAACTTGAAAGAACAAAAAATGAAGATGATAAGGAATTCCAGCAGTCTAATTCACTTTTTATGGATTCTTCTGGGTTCCAGCAGCTCAGATTCACACACCCACACACACTTTGTTAGTCTTGGAAGTAAAGGAAAGGAAGCTAAGCAATGAATGTATTAAATATTTATACGTTCAAGTTATATTGTGGGTTCGACCCCGATACCAAATCCCATTAATAAAATTTCACAGTTAATATCTTGTCCCATTTAATATCATGAATCCGTAATTCTTCTTATTCTGCTAAAGTTACTATCCAAAGCCACATAATATCAGTCCCGACTATTGGGTTTTAGGGTTATGAAAAACGTTTATAAAACATTTTCATAAGTGACAGAAGCAAATAAAGTATATAAACAATTTATATAAAACCCTAACAAGATCAAATGCTAATACTACAATAACATAAAGAAACAAGATGAGTAAGAAATCATACCTTGGAAGTGAGTGAAGAAGATCCCGTTGAAGCCTTGGCACCTTGCAAACCATCAA
Source organism: Centrapalus pauciflorus (assembly GCA_020465985.1). Lineage (NCBI taxonomy): Eukaryota > Viridiplantae > Streptophyta > Magnoliopsida > Asterales > Asteraceae > Centrapalus > Centrapalus pauciflorus. The sequence goes on from JAANYP010004040.1 coordinate 117,471, forward strand.
AGGATGTGATCTCCAAAAGTATCACACACTAGGATAAGTCCTAGCTTAAAAAAATACTAGTTCTTACTTTAGTTTTCTAAGAAGAAAACTTATATAAGATCAGTACAATGTTCTAGAGAGAATACTCGCTAGTGCTTCGAATTGTGAGGTGCAAGAATGAATGAGGAGGAAGCCTTGTATATGTGGGGAATGAGGAGGGGCTTCAAAAGGAAACAAGACACCTACATTATAAGGAAAGCTACGACACCAATGAAGACAAGGAAGGGAGGGAGGTCGTGGCCTCTTGAGCCAACCCATTCATCTTGATTTCATGTTCACTCTTCTTTCATATATGTTAATGTCTCCCTTGTTCCAATTGTCCAACCCTAATTCCCATTTCATGTGTAAAGACATTAATTTAGGTTTAATAATTAATCGATAAAGTAATAATTATCATAGCTTTTCAAGCTTTGATATCATCTTCCGTTTCACAAATGGAAAGTCATTTCATTATCTAATTAGACAATCTAACTACTTTCCCCATTAGTCCTTGATCCAAATCAAGGTCTATTATCATTCAATAAATTATAATACTTACAGTTTTTTATTCTTGAATTGATCAAACCCATAAATCTATTTATGAAAACATAAATTCTTTTTGTTAGAATATATTGTAATTGATGGAAGTCAAAGTATAGGGTGTGTTTTGTAATTCTTCCATAGTTGTGAAAAATATGTATATATATATAGTAAGTTTGACTTTCAATGTATAATGTCTGACAATTTCACTTTTGGCAAATTGGAATTTAGAGAAAAGCGTTTACTGACAATTTGCAAGAATATATCATTTTGTAATCGACATTTGGAATACAATGTAACAACCCAGCTTTTATCTCAGTCTTTTATTTCATTTTTGATCCAAATAATGTAAATTAATTACATTATTAGTTATGTAATTAATTAAGTTCAAAGATTATTTAATAGAATTATATTTTTGTTATAAATTATTAGAGATGATTAAGTTAAAAGATATGTAAAATACAAAAGTTTAGTGGGTTAAATAGCAAATTTAACCAAAGTTTATATATAAACCATTAAAAATGATCATTTAAGATCATTAAATACAATTAACTCTCTGTCTCTAATCTCTCTCTAAACCATACGGCTAACATCAAAATTCATCAAGAAAATCCATCAATTTGCAATCAATTGAAGAATTAAAGACAAAGGGAGATACAATTAGCAACAATCAACAAGAATCTGCAAAATTTGAGGTAAATTTACTTAAAAATTTACATATATTGATTGTTTGGTTCGGTTTTATGAGAAACCGAAACCAAAGAATTAAAGTATGAGATTTAGTTGTTGCATGAATAAAATTTTACTAGTTTATGATGAATTAAAGTTACTAAATGAATCAGAAACAAAATTTGTGGGTTGGATTGTCCAAAATAGCAACAAATTGGAATTTCTTGACAAAAGTGTGTTCTTGACAAAAAGAGTCATATTTAGATGATTTTGATCCATATATGATGTTATTGATAGGGAAATTAGTATAAAAACACTCAAATAATGATATTACATCAATATATAACATTGCATGTTGATTAAAATAAGTTTTGTGAATTTTATGTGAAAATCCGTAAGAACATAATGAAGAACATCCAGAACAAATTCTGGGAAAATACGAAGTACAGGATCCGAATTCGGATATACCCGAATTCGGATGAGGTGCTCAATTCGGATCCTATCTTGAATTCGGATCAACACTTCGGATCAGGCTAGATTCAGATGGCACCAATTTCAGACCTCAATGTCTTAATTCGGATGGATCAATTCGGATCACTTTGATCCGGATCCGGATGACCCGAATCCGGGTGGATCCGAAATTGAGGGATCCGAAAACCTATTTTTATGTATTTTGATATTTTTAATATGAATGATTATATTGATATATATACATGTTGTTAAATATATAAATAGAGGACTTATGAGAAATATTGAAACAAAGAATGATTTGTGAAATAAATAAGTTATCAGAATCAGATAGAATTACAGATTTTAATGACCAAAAGATGATAAAATTCCATGATAGTGATGATGATAATGATGATGAAATTAACATGAGATTATCATGAATGAATTTGAACAGGTTCAGTTATTCTGAACAAAGATTTAAAGACTTAAAGACTTAAAAGCGAGTCAGAGATTTGATTGACAGAACAGATTGACAAAGATAAATCCTGAGATAACTCAGGTGGCAGATTATTATATCTGTTTGATAAAGACCCAGATCTGTGAGTTATAGATATTCAGATTGAACATGCATAATTCCGGTTGAGATATATTGCTGCTGTTAGATTTATTGACATTCATTTATCAGCTGAATTGAGACCTGTGCACACCAAGGTTGGGTGTTGCCCAGTGGATCATGATAGCTATTTGATTATCATATCATACTGCATTTAAGATTTCTTCAGACATTGCTTATTGATTCATTGCTATCATGACTTCTACGACTTAAGCTTTCACTATTGATCAGACATTTGACGTATATATTGATTCAGCTTGACTAGCCCTGATGGTCTATTGTTCTAGACCTGACTATTTCACCAGTTCTTATGAACTTGGTAATGACCTCCGATGTTCCGCCATATTGACTTACTGGTAGCTAGCCCAGTATGTGGCTGATCCCCACGATTTAAGCGTGAGTGTGGCCTGAACATCATCCGATTCTATGATTCTATATCTCAATCATGAGGGCTGTAGCGGCAGCCAAGACATATCACGCTAAGATTAATGACTCCGCTTGACACGCATGTTGATATTGAAAATCTATAATCTCACTAAGCTTTGCTTACAGATGTTGCATTAATATTTTACAGGAAAAGCCAAAGGAAAATCACCTGCAGGACCTAGTACTTAGGTCATTCAAGATCCAAGTTTTGAAGCTTTCTTAGACCACTACTCAACATACTTTCTGGTACTGATCGGAAGACATTAAACGTGGTGGTTCTGGGTAGACTTGATGTGATGTATGATGATATGACTAGATTAGATGTTACCCTTTTTGTAACTTTATTTTGAAATATGTAACTTAAATCCTAATCTGTATGTACATGTAATTTTTAATTCCGCAATTAATTACCCTATCTTAGTATGGTTGATATCGTATTGCATATTGTGGGACCTAGACTCTGAGGACTGACCCGGAAGGGAAGGTTTTCACAGGATGGTATCAGAGCACTAGTTTGAGTGAATCAAGTATTACGTGAGTATACTTGGTCTCAAACTGAAGCAATACATATGTATCAATCATTTAGTTGATTTTAACTGAGATAGGATGTACAGACTCTTAGGATGGGTAAAAGGGTACATAGATCTAAGTCTATAAACTGATAGTTAAATGCTTGTAATTTTCAGTAGAAGATGTCAGGATCAGGATCAGGTGATATTCCCAGCAACATGAACCCACAACAAATGTTTGAAATGATGTAACAACTTTTAGCCCAACATTCAGAACAACAAAATAAGACAATGCAAGAACGGTTTCAGGCCAGAGATGAGGCCGAAGCTAAAAGACGTGAAGAAAAGAAAAATAAGAGAAAAGAAAAGCAAGTCCAGACTAATGAATCTGATTCTGATAAATCTAATCCATAAACCCAAATTGCTCAGCCAAAAGGCTGCAAGTTTAAAGATTTCAAAGCTAGCAGTGCTTTGAATTTTGAAGGAACAGTTAATCCGATTCAGGCGATGGATTGGATTAGCCATACTGAAGAAATCTTCAGGATTTCTGATTGCTTAGACTCTAAGAAAGTGAGTTATGCGTCCGTGTTATTCGTCGGTGCAGCCCGTGCCTGGTGGAAAACTCAGAGGAGTATTTATGGTGAAGAAATAATTCAGACTCTAGAGTGGAACCAGTTTCTTGATATGTTCAATGCGAAGTACTGCCCGATCGACCAACAAGATAAGATGGAAGTACAACTGATGCAGCTGACTCAGGGAACGAAGACAGTTGACGAATACGAACACGAGTTTTCACGACTATGCGGTTACTCCTCATACCAAGTAGCTACCGAAGAAAGGAAGATGAATAGATTCCATGTAGGACTCAATCCTAAATATCGACATCCGATGAGCGCGATCAAATACAAAAGTTACTTGGAAATGGTAGAAGCAGCCAGACAGATTGAGAGAGGATATCTAGAGTACGGTGATCAGCTATACGCTCCAACGACTAACCCAATGAACCCGTCTCCTCCGAAGAAACAAAGATTTGGTAGATTTTTCAAGCCAAATAAGTCACAATCTCAGCAATCCTATCAGCATAGTTCACAGCAGAAAGCACAAGTTTACTCCCTCACGAACGAACCACGATTCTGCAAGCGATGCAGAAGATCACACATGAGATTGTGCAATCCAGATGATGTTACTTGCTTTGCGTGCAACATGATCGGTCACAGTAGTGAAGAATGTCCACAGCAGGGACGTGGATGCGCAAAATGTGGAAAAAGGGGACACTTTATGTATCAGTGTCGTAGCGGGCCGCGTTATCAGTCTCAGTCATCAGCTGGAGGGTCTACAGTTAAGAGTTCTGCTGCAACGCCGACTGCAAAGACTCGAGCTTTTCAAATAACAGCCGAGGAAGCAAAAGAAACACCTGACGTAGTTACCGGTATGTTCTTGCTTAACTCTATTCCTGCCCGAGTACTATTTGATTCCGGCGCGAGTCGTTCTTTCATATCAACATCTTTTGCACAAAGATTACATAAGTCTCCATCAAAGCTTTCTGTGATACTAGACATTGAGACAGCTAGTAACAATTTCGTTATGGCTGATTCTGTTTATCGTAATTGCACACTACTTATTGGCAACATCGTATTCAATCTCGACCTCATTCCTATTCCGTTAAAAGAATTCGACGTCATCATCGGCATGGACTGGTTAATGAACAACGAGGCAACAATTATCTGCAATCGTCGAATCATCAGAATCAAGTCTTCAGACGGCCGAGTATTGGAGATCAAGGGCGAGAAGCGTAAAGGTGCACACTGCTTTATTTCTATAAAGAAAGCTTATAAATATGTATCTAAGGGTCGCGAATCCTATCTGTGCTATGCTCTATCTGAATCCAACTTTGAAAAGAAATCTCTGTCTGATATTCCGATTGTCTGCGAACTCCCAGATATCTTTCTTGATGACATTTCCGGAGTGCCACCAGAACGTCAAGTCGAGTTCAGTATTGACTTGGTTCCTGGTGCGGCTCCTATTGCTAAAGCTCCCTACAGACTTGCACCTGCAGAAATGCAGGAAATGTCAAAACAATTGCAAGAGCTGTTAGAGAAGGGGTTTATCCGACCGAGTTCATCTCCGTGGGGTGCACCTGTTCTATTTGTCAAAAAGAAAGACGGAACCTTCCGTATGTGCATCGACTACCACGAGTTGAACAAGGTTACTATAAAGAATTAATATCCTTTGCCCAGAATCGATGATCTGTTTGATCAGCTACAAGGAGCCAGCTACTTCTCGAAAATCGATCTTCGTTCTGGGTATCATCAATTAAAAGTCAGAGATGAGGATGTTCCGAAGACAGCCTTCCGTACAAGATACGGTCATTACGAATTTCTCGTGATGCCGTTTGGCTTGACAAATGCACCAGCGGCGTTCATGGACCTCATGAATCGCGTGTGCAGACCAATGTTGGATAAATCAGTTATTGTATTCATAGACGATATTCTGATTTACTCCAAGACGGAGGCTGATCATTCTATTCATTTACGACAGTTGCTAGAGTTATTGAGAAAAGAGAGACTCTACGCAAAGTTTTCTAAGTGCGAGTTTTGGCTTAGACAGGTATAATTTCCATTATATATGTCTTGAGCCATTTCCTAAGTATTCTTTGATTTACGTCAGAACTTGAATTTTTACTTTGATTATTATAGATTCAGTTCCTTGGTCATGTTGTTTCTGGCGAAGGGATTTCCGTTGATCCTTCGAAAGTTGAGGCCGTTCAGAAATGGCAAACGCCTCGCAATGCCTCTGAAATTCGAAGTTTCCTTGGATTGGCCGGTTATTATCGGCGATTCATAAAGGATTTCTCGAAGATTGCTGTGCCGCTTACAATGCTAACACGAAAGAATACACCTTTTGTATGGGCTGATAAACAGCAAGAGGCATTCGAAATTCTAAAGCAAAAGCTCATTCAAGCGCCGATCCTAGCCTTGCCAGAAGGCAATGATGATTTCGTTGTTTACAGCGACGCATCTGGTACTGGCTTAGGATGTGTTCTCATGCAAAGAGGAAAGGTTATTGCCTACGCATCAAGGCAATTAAAAGACTACGAGAAAAGTGCACCAACTCATGATCTTGAGTTGGCTGTCGTTACCTTTGCTTTGAAAATCTGGCGACACTATCTATATGGGACTCGGTGTCAGCTTTACACGGATCACAAGAGTCTCAAACATCTTTTTACTCAAAAGGATCTGAATATGAAACAGCGTCGGTCCTTGGAGCTTATTAAGGACTATGATTGTGAGATCCTATATCATCCCGGCAAAGCTAATGTTGTCGCGGATGCTTTGAGTAGAAAAGTTTATCCGGAAAAGTGCTGCTATGCCCTAACTCCTGTAGTATTCTCTTCTGATCTTATTGAAGACATTCGGGTTGCTCAAGCTGAAGCACTGAAAGAAGAGAATATTGAATCTGAAAATCTTAAAGGGCAGTTACAATTTCTAACTCTAAATCATTTGGGACTTCATTGTCTCAAAGGAAACCGAATCTGGGTTCCTAAGTATGGTTCAATTCGCAGCACTCTTCTCTCTGAAGCTCATCAGTCCAAGTTATCTATTCATCCTGGCAGCTCAAAGATGTACTTCGATCTGAAAGCTGATTACTGGTGGCCATAAATGAAGAAAGACATCGGTAAATGTGTTGAAAGCTGCAGAGTCTGTCAGATGGTAAAGGCAGAACACCAGAAGCCCTTCGGGGATATGCAACCAATGCCAGTTCCTGAATGGAAGTGGGAGCATATAACCATGGACTTCATCACGAAGCTGCCGAAAACCAAAAGACAACACGACTCCATCTGGGTAGTCGTGGATCGATTAACAAAGTCAGCTCACTTCATACCGATGAAAGAAACATACTCCCTCGATAGATTGGCACAGATATACATCACAGAAATAATTTCTCGTCACGGTGTGCCAAAATCAATCGTTTCTGATCGTGATAGTCGTTTCACATCCAGATTCTGGCAAGCACTACAAGATGGGATGGGTACTCGGATCTCTATGAGTACTGCTTATCATCCTAACGCAGATGGCCAGAGTGAGCGTACTATCGTAACTCTCGAAGATATGCTTCGTGCCTGCGTTCTTGCTTTTGGTGGTAACTGGGATGACCACTTACCATTGGTCGAATTCTCGTATAACAATAGTTATCATTCTACGATCAAGATGGCTCCATTCGAAGCTTTATATGGAGAAAGTGCAGAACTCCTACTTGTTGGCGTGAAACAGGTGAATCACCGATAGCGGGTCCTGCCCTTCTACAGTTGACTCACGAAAAGATTCAACTTGTTAGAAGAAATATTCTTGAAGCTCAGAGCAGGCAGAAATCATACTATGACAACCGGCACAGATCAATCAGTTTTGCAGTTAACGATTGGGTGATGTTGAAAGTATCCCCAATGAAGAATGTGGTGCGGTTTATTAAAAGAAACAAGCTAGCTCCGAGATTCATTGGTCCGTTCAAGATTGTTGAAAAGATTGGAAATCAATCTTATCGTCTTGAACTCCCAGCGGACTTGTCTGGAATACATCCTGTATTCCATGTCAGTCATCTGAGAAAGAGTTTAGCCGACGAAAGAGAAGTTCAGATACCACACGTTAGGCTGCAAATTCATGAGAAGCTTAGAGTGGTTGAAGAGCCGGAGCGTATTCTGGACTCGAAGACCAAAAAGCTTCGGAATAAAGAGATACAGATGGTGCTCGTCCAGTGGAAACACCATAAGGGTTCGCATCAGTCTTGGGAATCTGAAGATGTTATGAAAGATACTTATCCCAGTCTGTTCGAACGTAGCTAACTTCGGGGACGAAGTTTGTGCGTGGTGGAGCCCATTCTGTAACAACCCAGCTTTTATCTCAGTCTTTTATTTCATTTTTGATCCAATTAATGTTAATTAAGTTCAAAGATTATTTAATTGAATTATATTTTTGTTATAAATTATTAGAGATGATTAAATTAAAAGATATGTAAAATACAAAAGTTTAGTGGGTTAAATAGCAAATTTAACCAAAGTTTATATATAAACCATTAAAAATGATCATTTAAGATCATTAAATACAATTAACTCTCTCTCTCTAATCTCTCTCTAAACCATACGGCTAACATCAAAATTCATCAAGAAAATCCATCAATTTGCAATCAATTGAAGAATTAAAGACAAAGGGAGATACAATTAGCAACAATCAACAAGAATCTGCAAAATTTGAGGTAAATTTACTTAAAAATTTACATATATTGATTGTTTGGTTCGGTTTTATGAGAAACTGAAACCAAAGAATTAAAGTATGAGATTTAGTTGTTGCATGAATAAAATTTTACTAGTTTATGATGAATTAAAGTTACTAAATGAATCAGAAACAAAATTTAAGGGTTGGATTGTCCAAAATAGCAACAAATTGGAATTTCTTGACAAAAGTGTGTTCTTGACAAAAAGAGTCATATTTAGATGATTTTGATCCATATATGATGTTATTGATAGGGAAATTAGTATAAAAACACTCAAATAATGATATTACATCAATATATAACATTGCATGTTGATTAAAATAAGTTTTGTGAATTTTATGTGAAAATCCGTAAGAACATAATGAAGAACATCAAGAACAAATTCTGGGAAAATACTAAGTACAGGATCCGAATTCGGATATACCCGAATTCGGATGAGGTGCTCAATTCGGATCCTATCTTGAATTCGGATCAACACTTCGGATCAGGCTAGATTCGGATGGCACCAATTTCGGACCTCAATGTCTTAATTCGGATGGATCAATTCGGATCACTTTGATCCGGATCCGGATGACCCGAATCCGGGTGGATCCGAAATTGAGGGATCCGAAAACCTATTTTTATGTATTTTGATATTTTTAATATGAATGATTATATTTATATATATACATGTTGTTAAATATATAAATAGAGGACTTATGAGAAATATTGAAACAAAGAATGATTTGTGAAATAAATAAGTTATCAGAATCAGATAGAATTACAAATTTTAATGACCAAAAGATGATAAAATTCCATGATAGTGATGATGATAATGATGATGAAATTAACATGAGATTATCATGAATGAATTTGAACAGGTTCAGTTATTCTGAACAAAGATTTATAGACTTAAAGACTTAAAAGCGAGTCAGAGATTTGATTGACAGAACAGATTGACAAAGATAAATCCTGAGATAACTCAGGTGGCAGATTATTATATCTGTTTGATAAAGACCCAGACCTGTGAGTTATAGATATTCAGATTGAACATGCATAATTCCGGTTGAGATATATTGCTGCTGTTAGATTTATTGACATTCATTTATCAGCTGAATTGAGACCTGTGCACACCAAGGTTGGGTGTTGCCCAGTGGATCATGATAGCTATTTGATTATCATATCATACTGCATTTAAGATTTCTTCAGACATTGCTTATTGATTCATTGCTATCATGACTTTTACGACTTAAGCTTTCACTATTGATCAGACATTTGACGTCTATATTGATTCAGCTTGACTAGCACTGATGGTCTATTGTTCTAGACCTGACTATTTCACCAGTTTTTATGAACTTGGTAATGACCTCCGATGTTCCGCCATATTGACTTACTGGTAGCTAGCCCAGTATGTGGCTGATCCCCACGATTTAATCGTGAGTGTGGCCTGAACATCATCCGATTCTATGATTCTATATCTCAATCATGAGGGCTGTAGCGGCAGCCAAGACATATCACGCTAAGATTAATGACTCCGCTTGACACGCATGTTGATATTGAAAATCTATAATCTCACTAAGCTTTGCTTACAGATGTTGCATTAATATTTTAAAGGAAAAGCCAAAGGAAAATCACCTGCAGGACCTAGTACTTAGGTCATTCAAGATCCAAGTTTTGAAGCTTTCTTAGACCACTACTCAACATACTTTCTGGTACTGATCGGAAGACATTAAACGTGGTGGTTCTGGGTAGACTTGATGTGATGTATGATGATATGACTAGATTAGATGTTACCCTTTTTGTAACTTTATTTTGAAATATGTAACTTAAATCCTAATCTGTATGTACATGTAATTTTTAATTCCGCAATTAATTACCCTATCTTAGTATGGTTGATATCGTATTGCATATTGTGGGACATAGACTCTGAGGACTGACCCGGAAGGGAAGGTCTTCACATACAATCATTCGGTCAGTTTTAATCTTTGTTATTGTTCTTATGATTGAATTGTTAATTGATTGATATAGAAACTGTAAATCACAATTGGTATCAGAGCTTTAGGGGTGAAAATTTGAATCTGAGATTGAAATTTTTTTTACGAAATTGGTTATTGTTCTTGAGCATTTTTTTTCGAAAAACCCTAAAATCACCAAGGGTTTTTAATCTGTTGATCAAATACAGTGAAAATTGGATCGAAGGTAAAGTATCAATAGACGATTCAATTGATTATAAACTTGAACTGATTCACAAAACACTAAAAAAGATCTAGACATTTTTGTCAAATTTTGAAAAACACAAGTTCGACTACTGTTCTACTGAAAAAGTCTATTCTAGATCTATTTTTGGACAAAAGTGTTCCACAAAAAGTGTTTGTAATCAAAATCCTCACATTCGATTTCAATTTGAGTGAAAATGGGCAAATTTTTCAAATTAATTTGAATTTCAGACTTGAAAAATCTAAAAAATTAAGAAACTAGAAATACACATATCTTATGTGTCATTCGAGTTGAATACTTGTGAAATTCGAGTTGACAATAGTGTCAATCGAGTTGACAAACTGTGTCAATCGAATTGACAAACTGTGTCAATCGAGTTGACAAACTATGTCAATCGAGTTGACAAACAGTGTCTATCAAGTTGGATTTAAAAGTGATTCGAGTTTAATTAATTCATCAATCGAGTTGGATTTAAAGTAATTCGTGTTTACACAATTAATCAATCGAGTTGCAGAAGAAGAAGCACCTGCCCTAGTGCCTGCCCCAATAACTGTAATACCCACACTAGAATCACCCTCAGTTCTGACCTGAACCGCAGCCCATATCATGGGTTCCATAAAACTAAGCAAGAATTTCCAACAGATCAGACTTATGGAGGTACTCATCACCCGCTGGTTTCTCTGCCCCGGAACCGTTTCCCTTTTTATCCATATTAACCTGAACAAGTTGAAACACTCATGTAATTAAAACATATATCACCTAGCGTCATACAATCTACTAGTATTTGTTCCCAGAATGATTCCCAAGGATCCGAACACTCGATTTAAGTTCAAGCATCTGCTAATGATACTCAAATCCCTCAAATCACTAGCTCTGATATCATGATGTAATAACCTTGAAACCCGGCTAAATGACATTTCATTTACAATACACAGGCGACGATAACGCATATAATAACCATAACACAATGTAAGAGGTTTAAGAAACACTGTTAAATAAAAATTTTATCACAATACAAACAACCATGTTTAGCTGATAATCCCAACAGTACACAACCCAAAAAAAAGACATAAAGTTTACACAAAGATAGCATCAACATATCGTCAAGATGACTCAAGAATTCTCTGCAACTATCCCAAGCTCCCGCCACTGCTCTGGAGTTCGCGGCCCAATCTTCTGACTACCTAATGTACACATTCAGACTTGAATACGTAATCTTTAATAGCTCGTGAGTACACAAGGGTTAGACTCTGCAACTAACACATAAGCACATAATGTATGGCAATTACAGTTACCCTATAATTTCTGGCATTACTTTGCATCCTCATCCCCGTCCCTAACCGGTAACTGGGATCCCCCCGACGGGCATTCGGGGATATTTACCCGCTTAAGTTTACGTTATGTATTTTATAATTAATGCTTCTGAAATAGAAAAATTATACATAAAATATTATATTTATGTATTTAATTAATGTAACATTAGAATAGTAACTCAACACAAAAAAAATATTCATTTATCAAACACCTAATAATAATTGTTATAACAATGAAATATTTCTATATGAAATTAAATCTAATTGCAATGTGAAAAACATAATGTAATAAAGTTCCTACAAAATAATCAAATTAATTAACACTAAGTTAATTAATATAGTAATACGACCTTCCTATATATATTAGATGTGTACTATTTATAATTTTAATAAATTATGAAACTTTACACTTGAATACAAGTTTAAGTTAAAAAAATATACTTAATCATATTTAGACAATACAACATCTTAAAATTACTCCAAATAAAAAATTACCATGGTGAACAAGAAAGATACATGTGATTATATATATATACACACACACACACACACATACATACATATATATATATATATATATATATATGTGTGTGTGTGTGTATGTATATAATGTATGTATTCAAACATTTTTATATATTAATCATATAATATATGATTCATATATATAATATTTAAGCATTTAACTACTTATATATGTAATTAACTATAATATTCATATACAATATATAAGTATTTATATATCATATATTTATTTATACTTATATTATGTTTCGGGTACGAGGTCAGGTTCGGGTATGGGTACCAGAGGGGTAATCCCATTCCCGCCCCCGGTTTTAAAAGTCGGGTATTACCCGTCCCTGTCCCCATCCCCGCTCAACTCGGGGATTCCCCCGTCAAAACGGGTTCGGATGTCGGATTCCCCATTGGGTTTGGGGTTTTTTTCCATCTCTATCATGAACCTTAGCCCGAGCATGGTCCTGCATTACCTCAGACTCTTCGAGGCCATGCTTCGGGCATCGCGACCACGATCGAGGCTAGTTGCAAGTCCCCTGCTTTTGTTTCAGCTTTGGTCCTGGGGAGATTTAATCTCCCCAACTCGATTACAGCCTTACTAGTTCACTAATTGAAGACAAAAACACCTCTAACACATTTGCCAATCAATTCCCTAAGTTTAATAACAGTTAAGACAAAATCTAATTAATTGAAGATTTCACTTACCTTGCAACTTGAAAGAACAAAAAATGAAGATGATAAGGAATTCCAGCAGTCTAATTCACTTTTTATGGATTCTTCTGGGTTCCAGCAGCTCAGATTCACACACCCACACACACTTTGTTAGTCTTGGAAGTAAAGGAAAGGAAGCTAAGCTATGAATGTATTAAATATTTATACATTCAAGTTATATTGTGGGTTCGACCCCGATACCAAATCCCATTAATAAAATTTCACAGTTAATATCTTGTCCCATTTAATATCATGAATCCGTAATTATTCTTATTCTGCTAAAATTACTATCCAAAGCCACATAATATCAGTCCCGACTATTGGGTTTTAGGGTTATGAAAAACGTTTATAAAACATTTTCATAAGTGACAGAAGCAAATAAAGTATATAAACAATTTATATAAAACCCTAACAAGATCAAATGCTAATACTACAATAACATAAAGAAACAAGATGAGTAAGAAATCATACCTTGGAAGTGAGTGAAGAAGATCCCGTTGAAGCCTTGGCACCTTGCAAACCATCAAAGGATGTGATCTCCAAAAGTATCACACACTAGGATAAGTCCTAGCTTGAAAAAATAATAGTTCTTACTTTAGTTTTCTAAGGAGAAAACTTATATAAGATCACTACAATGTTCTAGAGAGAATACTCGCTAGTGCTTCGAATTGTGAGGTGCAAGAATGAATGAGGAGGAAGCCTTGTATATGTGGGGAATGAGGAGGGGCTTCAAAAGGAAAGAAGACACCTACATTATAAGGAAAGCTACGACACCAATGAAGACAAGGAAGGGAGGGTGGTCGTGGCCTCTTGAGCCAACCCATTCATCTTGATTTCATGTTCACTCTTCTTTCATATATGGTAATGTCTCCCTTGTTCCAATTGTCCAACCCTAATTCCCATTTCATGAGTAAAGACTTTAATTTAGGTTTAATAATTAATCGATAAAGTAATAATTATCAAAGCTTTTCAACCTTTGATATCATCTTCCGTTTCACAAATGGAAAGTCATTTCATTATCTAATTAGACAACCTAACTACTTTCCACATTAGTCCTTGATCCAAATCAAGGTCTATTATCATTCAATAAATTATAATACTTACAGTTTTTTATTCTTGAATTGATCAAACCCATAAATCTATTTATGAAAACATAAGTGCTTTTTGTTAGAATATATTGTAATTGATGGAAGTCAAAGTATAGGGTGTGTTTTGTAATTCTTCCATAGTTGTGAAAAATATGTATATATATAGTAAGTTTGACTTTCAATGTATAATGTCTGACAATTTCACTTTTGGCAAATTGGAATTTTGAGAAAAGCCGTTACTGACAATTTGCAAGAATATATCATTTTGTTATCGACATTTGGAATACAATCATTCGGTCAGTTTTAATCTTTGTTATTGTTCTTATGATTGAATTGTTAATTGATTGATATAGAAACTGTAAATGACAATTGGTATCAGAGCTTTAGGGGTGAAAATTTGAATCTGAGATTGAAATTTTTTTTACGAAATTGGTTACTGTTCTTGAGCATTTTTTTTTCGAAAAACCCTAAAATCACCTAGGGTTTTTAATCTGTTGATCAAATACAGTGAAAATTAGATCGAAGGTAAAGGATCAATAGACAATTCAATTGATTATAAACTTGAATTGATTCACAAAACACTAAAAAAGATCTAGACATTTTTGTCAAATTTTGAAAAACACAAGTTCGACTACTGTTCTATTGAAAAAGTCTATTCTAGATCTATTTTGGACAAAAGTGTTCCACAAAAAGTGTTAGTAATCAAAATCCTCATATTCGATTTCAATTTGAGTGAAAATGGGCAAATTTTTCAAATTAATTTGAATTTCAGACTTGAAAAATCTGAAAAATTAAGAAACTAGAAATACACATATCTTATGTGTCATTCGAGTTGAATACTTGTGAAATTCGAGTTGACAATAGTGTCAATCGAGTTGACAAACTGTGTCAATCGAATTGACAAACTGTGTCAATCGAGTTGACAAACTGTGTCAATTGAGTTGACAAACGGTGTCTATCAAGTTGGATTTAAAAGTGATTCGAGTTTACTTAATTCATCAATCGAGTTGGATTTAAAGTAATTCGTGTTTACACAATTAATCAATCGAGTTGCAACCTTGTTGATTCGAGTTGAAGTGATAAATCATTCGAGTTTACTGTCAAATTGAATTTGATTCATGTTTATAAGTAAATTTGAAGTTCATTCGAGTTTATTCAAATTTGAGTTTAATTCGAGTTTCACAAAAGACAAATTCGAGTTTTTCAAAAGAACAATTCGAGTTTCCCAAAAGACCAATTCGAGTTTCACATAAGAGTTGATCGAGTTTCACTATAAAACTCAAGTTTCTGAACATAATTCGAGTTTCACAAAGGCTACTTCGAGTTTCATACTAAACTCATTCGAGTTTCATACTAAACTCATTCGAGTTTCATACTAAACTCATTCGAGTTTCACTTAGCCTAATTCGAGTTTCACCATCTATCATTCGAGTTGCATAGAAGAGTAATTCGAGTTTCATACAAGCATTATTCGAGTTTTTGCATTTTACAAAACAAGTCTATTCAGTGTTTGATTCAAATTGATTATTGCTACTAACAAGTTACTGTGTTGTAGATTTCAGTTGATCATTTCAGTACTAATCTGTGTTTTAAAGTTTGATCAAATTTCAACTGTTGATCAACATTTTCAATCTCAATCAAAGTTCATCAGATCTTGGACAGTTTCCAAAATATCAGTCAAAATGTCAAAGGACGCTCTAGCAATGGGATCAGAAACCAAACCCCCAATTCAATACAGGGGAGAATACGTTCAATGGAGGGATAGGTTTCTAGAATTCATCAGCTTTCATGATCTATCAGAAGAGATGCTGAAATCCTTAACAGAAGGACCATCCACATTTATGGAAACAATACCTGGAGTACCAACAGGTAATCCCCCGATTCCACCAAGGACAGTCGAGGGGTTACCAACCTGACTGAGACTCAAAAGAAGAGAAAACTAGGGGATAAAACTGCCAGGAAATTACTTCTGATATCCATCCCCAATGATATTTACACTTGCCTCACAAACACAAAAACTGCCAAGTCAATATGGGATGAACTGTGTAAACTGATGAGGGGATCTGACAAAGCTGCCACAAACAGGGCTAGAAACAGCCTAATGACATTTGAAAATTTCATAGCCCGTGAAGGAGAATTACTGGAAAACACTTACCTAAGGTTTGTGAGTTTGGTAAGTTAAATGAAACGAAATGGAGTGACAAAGTTCAATCTGGACATAAATGTCAAGTTCCTAAACGTTCTGAATCCTGAATGGGAGAAATATGCTATGATTATCCAGCAAACAAAGGATATTGAAGAACTGAATTTTGATATGATATTTGAGAACCTCAACAACTGCCAAGAGGTTGTGTTGAGGAAATTATCAGGAAAGAAGAAAGCTGAGAAAGAAACTGCTGATCCATTTGCTCTACTGGCAGAGAAAAAGTACAAATATAAAATGAAAAAGGAGAAAAAAGCAGTAGTCAGCAGTACATCTTCTGAATCAGAATCTCCGATTCATCTGCAGATTCAGAGATAGAAGAAATGAAAAAGCAGATGACACTGCTAACAAAAGCTTTTCAAAAGAAGTTCTACAGAAAGCCAACCAATAATAAGATGCGCTACAAAACAGGCTCGAGGAAAATTGAAAAGAAGGACAAATATGAAAAATCTGGAGAGCAGTGGAAGAAAGACTGACAAATATGAAAAATCAGACAAGTCAGCAAAGAAAGATTCAGAACAGAAATGTTACAACTGTGGAAAACCAGGTCATTATGCCCGAGAATGTAGACTCCCAGTAGTCAAAAACTCAGACTATTATATGAGAAAGGCTCTCTTAGCCAAAGAAAATGTAAGGTCTACCACTACGAGATCTATCTAGACGCGGAACCGTCAACGAGTGCGGAATCCTCGTTAACAGGTAGACGGAAACAACTCTCACCAGAAACACGGAGACTATCAGAAGCTGCACGAACTACACAAGAACGCACATACGAACTGATTCTTTCCGAAACGACACTAACACTGATGATAAACTCGAAATCGCTTAATGCTTAATCACTCTCGAATTCTACAAAAAGTCTGATAATATTTCGAGTCTATCCCTAATTATAGAGGCTAATTCGAGTCTGTCATGGGCCAAACTCGAATCCGGCCCAAGGCCCATTCGAGTTTGTCCTCACTGACATTCTCGAATCTGCCTAAGTGAGCATATTCGAATCTGTCTAACTGACCCATTTGAATCTGACCTAGATTCGAATCTTGGTCCTTAGACATTTCGAATCTACATTTTAACATAATTAACTAAGTATTGAAACTTATGTTTTTACCTTATGATTGATTTTATCTTTGATCTTTATATTTGAACTTCTTGTAATACGATACATCAAGTTCAAACATACAATCAATAACTGTCAAACATATATAAACATATATATCAAACACTCGTTAATTCTCAATACTTTGAATATAACTTAAACAAAAATGTTAGATTGCTTAGACTGCTATCGTCACACAGGGTGTACCAACAGACTCCCCCTTGACGATAGCTTCTAACTATTTACATCAAGTTTAAGTACTAGATCTATATATACTACTGCCTGCATATAAACCAGCATCTATACAAACTTTTACTACCTTCTGGAACTTCCTGGCTTCAGATCTCCATGCTTCAATAAAGAAGACAGGTTGATCATGTAGCTTCTTCAGGTCGTCCTTCGATAGATTTATTAAGTGCAGTGGATCATACACTCTCAAAATCACATTGTCCTGTGTATCTTCCATGACTGCTTCTGCTGTATTATTATCGACGTACCACCATTTCATGTTGCTCAAAATATTCTGTGGCATCGATTTCATAGGCACCCTTTTCAAGCATTTGACGGGTTTATAAACCATTCTGGCCCAAGGCCTTCCCGTATGAGGATCTATCCTTGATCCATCCTCTACTCTTTTGCCTGATCTCGGCTTAAGTCTTTCAAACTTTCCAGAACGACCCTCTTTTCTTATTATCTTTGCCATAACTTCAGCATACGGGTCCTCGCCGATATTGATCAGTTCTTTCCATGCTAACTCCTTTACTTCAATCTTGGGCAGTGTATTGAATGCTTTCAGTGTTCGCCTCAAGTATTGAAGACCATCTCTCCTTTTCAAAATAAACAGCTGCAGTTCTCGGTCAAAGAACCAGCTTATAATTCCTCCTGAGAAATTTCCAGCACCCGGAATTCTCATCTTCTTTTTCATCTTCAGCTGTTCTTTCTTTTCTTCCTTTTTGAACCAAAGCTTTATCAACTCAGCTCTAGATGGCTCTTTCTCTGCTTCTTCAAGTTCTGAGTCTTCGACTGAGGCTATCTTGATGTCATCTATGTCAATCACATTGTGATTATTGCGCACGTATAATTCCGTGATAGGTTGTGAATTTATGATCACCTCGTTGACGTTATTGTCCTCGTCCTCTATCACTTCGTCGTCCGATTTCCAATCAACAATCTCCTCAGGAATGAATTCCCCTTCCTCCAACTCTTCTGTTTCATCTTCAAAGTCAAATTCCATTAGCTCTTCCTCAATGTCGTTTAGCGCATCTATCATATCGCAATCCAAAGTTCTTGAAGAACCAACCTCTCCTCCTTCACCTTCTGCTTGACTTGGCTCCCCCTGAGATTGAGCATCCTGAGCAGCAGAAAAATCTACTGGCTCATTCTGTCTTTGAGAGCTGGGATCATTGCCTTGGTCATCTTCATTATCATCATCCCTCGGCCGCTCCACTTGATCACGGCAGGATGTCTCCCCCTGAGCCTGTATATCTTTTATTAACTGCTCAACTAGGGAGCGCATCGATCTTAGCTCAGCTGCTTGATCAGCGACGAAAGTCTTTAACTCTACGTTCTCTTCCTGAACTTTTTCCACTATCTTTTTCAGATCGGCATTCTCGTTATCAAGATTTGCGTTATGAGTCTGAATCTCACCGATTGCCTGTGTTAGGCCTAAGATCTGGATATTTTGGAAGTCAACTCAAGCTTTTAGCTGCAGAAACCTTTGATTGTCGGCGTATGTGGATGAGGTTGATGGGATGGATTGAATTGGAGTTGGAATGATCGGCGATGGGATGTATGGTTCATCATGAGGTGGTGATGGTGGAATGGTGGTTTGAGGGTCTTGTGGTTGAGGAATTTTAGGTTGAGGAATTTCAGGTTGTTCTGCTGAAGCTGAAGTAGATCCTTGCATAAATCGATGACGCTTGGCCCTTTGCCTCGTCACTAATGGAGCGACCTCTCCTTCTTCAAAATCAGAGTCATCAGACTCTCTTGATGCTCGCCTCCTTGAAATTTCTTCAGATACTAATAACCTTGATCCATAAGTTCCTATTTGAACAGGAGGTTTTGTAGATTCGGATTCTAGAGCTTCAACCTCTATCTCCTCCATATCTTCTGACTCGGTTGCTGACGATGACAAGTCATTACCAGTCTGCTCCGGTTCATATTCGTCAACATCCCTAAGAACATCTTCTTCTCCCTCTGGAGGCTCTAACAATTCTCCAACTAACGCTGCAGATATTTCTTCATTGGCATGAGGACCAACTTCCCAAATTTCATGTAATGTCTGACACAACTGATCAGATTCAACTGGTACATTTGATGGCCCTGCTTCTTGTACCTCTTGCTGATGACTTGTAGAAGGCCTGGTTGCCTGAGTTTGACTCGCGGTAGCTCTTTGTCGTCTCCT
The DNA here is from genome assembly GCA_020465985.1 of Centrapalus pauciflorus. NCBI lineage: Eukaryota > Viridiplantae > Streptophyta > Magnoliopsida > Asterales > Asteraceae > Centrapalus > Centrapalus pauciflorus. The sequence continues at coordinate 137,485 of JAANYP010004040.1, forward strand.
TTGTGGCTGTGCACGCGGTTGTTGTCGTTGTTGTTGCGGTGGCTGTCTAGCTTGAACTTCCACTTCTCCTGCCCAGTTGGCATTATTCGGTGCTTCAAAGTTCCTGTCAATTACAGCTCCAAACAACGGTCGTTCCACTGGAACTGCCAACCTTCCTCTATGCGAGGAGCAATCAGCAAAAATCCTTTTATCCATCACCGCGACACTCTGAATCTCATTTTGCTGCGGCAAATTCGGCAAGAAGTGCCTAATGAGCATCATTATGAAACGAGGATATAGCAGAAATTGTTGCTGCTCTGGAGCCGAGATTTGATGAATGAATTCCGAGAAAAACATTTGAGAAAAGCTGAAGGGCCGATTATAAACTAAAGCGATCATCCCGGATTGGATCTTCAAGACAATATATTCAAAACCAGCTTTCTTCGCCGCAAAACAAACCATGAAAACATGAGCCAGAAACCTCCACTGACCTATAAGCCCACTCTTCATATATGATGTTTTAGTAACATCCAAGCTGTAACCCATCCTCTGAAAAGCTGCTTGCCTAATACTTAAGGGAAAGTCAATATGCCCAGACTCTTCTTCCTGAGATCCTAGCTGCAAAACCTGACGCAGCATATCGGCAGAAAACACCAATGGTTGTCCTGCTATCCTTGTTCTCAGCACTGTCGGGGTGACAGAGCAATCCACCTGTAGATGATCATAGAACTGGCGAACATTAGGAATAACAATCTGAATGTTATGGGACAAAGCAAACGCAATCCTAGACTCCACTAGGAAATCCATCATTTGTCGAAAACCCTGCGCCTCAGGGATATGATGGTCGGGGGGAATGACCATATTATGCTTCGGCACGAATACTCGAACAGCCATATCTGCACAATAGATAAACTATTAGAACTATTAAAAATCAATAAACTTGTTTAAATTCAAATTTGTTTTACTTTGAACTTGTTTAAGTACAAAATCCAACATAAATGAATTTCTATAAGTTTAATCAAATTTAAATTGAATAATTCAAATAAAATGACAGATTCGAATAAACAGATTCGAAGACACCCTATTTCGAGTTTGATGACAGATTCGAATGTAATGGTCTTCTCGAGTTTACTGACAAACTCGAGAATGTTCACGATCAGATTCGAAATGTCGGCCCAACTCTTCACCAAAACCCATGATTTTAACCATTTTGAACTTAGAAAATCACATACATTAGTCCAACTAGGTTCTAATCACAGATATTGTCTTTAATTTGACTTTTTAACAGTTCAAACTTTGTAATTTTGAAAAACACGGTTTCGACCATCAAACCTTCAACACTTGGTGATTTTGACTTAAATGGTGTATTAAACTACATGAATCTTGTACAACCAAGTTGATTATACCTAGATGTATCAGTAGAATCGAACACCCAAGTAAGAAACTCGACAAATTGTCGTTTTTGTGGAAAACGGTAGACTCGAGGAAATAGATTCGAAGTCGCAGATAGATTCGAGAGTATAGATTCGAAAACAGATGTATTAATGACATTACTATTAACCTATTTATACTACCTAACCTCGAATCTACGGCCAAAGTCAAATCTACTGACAGATTCGAGACCACCCACTTTCGAGTTTAAACTAAACTGGAATTACCCAAAACACTTAGAAAATTTCGAAAATTTTGAAATAAATTCAACTTTTTCAACCTTATTGTGACACGGAATAAACTATGTCAGGATCTAAAACTGAATAACCAAGATTAACTGATTTGAAATTTATCAGAGTATAAATCAATAATCTTGCTTTGAATCAAAGTTTAATTAAGAAGTTTGCGGAATAACACTTAATTATTTTAACAAAAACTTTCAGAACCAATGAAGCATAAAACATAAGAAGTAATCAGGACTGTTTGTATTGCTGAATTCAATGATTACAATCACCTCTAATCTGTTTTGATTAGACGAAGAACACAGACTGTTCTTAGGGTTTTACAACCTTAGAGGCTTAAGAAAACTTAAACAATAAAGCAATTACAGACTCAAAATATGCAGAAAACTTCTATAAACATCTATGACCTATTCTCTGTATTTATATTGCTTTTTGGACTTGTTTCCTTGAAGGACTATGACTTCTCTGATAGTAGATATGCTGGAATCTTCGTGTAGATATCTTTCCTGAAAATCAGCACTTTCTGTTTATGAAACTGTTGAGCAGCTTGAATCTCTTGACAGCATGAACTGAGCAGCTTGAGTTGTTTTGCTCTGGTAGCTTGAACTTTTACACTGGCAGCTCGAGTTTCTTCAACTAGCAGCATGAACTTTGTATTTACATGAAAAATTACTTAAACTATTTCCCAACAATCTCCCCCTAACTTAAATTCTTTACACAAGACTTTAAGTTCTATACAAGAATTGGAAATGAATAAGTAAACTGTTATTTACAAACCAAGGCTTTCAAAAACTTACAACTGTGCAAGTTTCTGATCTACAGCCTTCAAAAATTCTTTCTTCATCTCATCTCTATCACAAGATACCCTACCAGATTTTATCTGAAGTAGCATATCTTTTGGTAAATCATAAAATTCGAGATTGAAGAATATACCAGGTCCATCTGAAAATTTGATTCTGTATGTCCTTGACTTGACAAACAGATCAACTTGCTTGACCTTCTTCCCCTTCTTCACAGCATCCTCTATTTCTTTCCTTGCAGATTCAGGGTCAACAATTGATTTTAGATCTTTAATTACTTGCTTCACTTGTGGTAGAGCAGATCTAACTTGTGATACAGACCCAATGTTGTGCATTCTGATAAGCTCATCTCTGGTCAACTTCTGAACCATCTGCCAAAATGTATCATATTCTTCTTCTGGTCCAGACTCCCTTCTTATCACAAACTTAATTTTCAAATCACGGTCATCCAGTGACTTAGCAAACTAGTAGTTGATTTGAGGCTTTGTAAAATCATGCTGATCAATCAGCTTCTCTATCTCCATAGCCTTTTGTAGTTGTTGCTCAAAGAGCACCCTTTTAACTGATGAAGGAATAGAGAGAGCAGCTTGATCAGTGGGAACAGGTGTACTGGCAGCAGCTTGAATATGACTTGTAGTAGGTTGAGCTGGTTCTTGTGATGATTGGACTTCTTGGGATGGTTGAGCTTCTGGAGAGACTTTTGTTCTCTTTCTTTTGTCCATCTCCTTGTCATGAATCTCTTGCAGCCTTTCAGTTGTCATGGACTGAGCCATTTTCTTTGGGATACCAGCTGCAAATGCAAAATTTATCAAAAATCTTATGTGCTCAGCTTTAGTGTGCCCTGTTGGCATCTTTCTCTTCTTTTCACCTTGTTTGCCCACAAACCCCTTTAGCTAATCACCTAATGTCTCATCATCATCTATTGGGGGCTGGGCTTGCTGATCTAATTCTTTGTCCATTTCTTCTGCCAATTTCTTGGCAACTTCAGCATCAAAGGCAATCTGGGCTTCTTTGGAGGAGAATTTGTGCTTTGGAGATTCAATAAGAATGCCCTTGCCCTTGTCTTTTGTAGCAGATGTTGTAGCTTGGACTGTGCTTGATGGAGCTTGAATTCCTTCTCTGATCACAACTCCAGTGACTTTTGAAGGAGCAGCTTGAGTTTCTAGGCTAACAGCTTGAGAAGCTGTTGGGACTGCTAGCCTAGAAACTGGGACTGTTGGTGCTACTTGGACTGTTGTTGTTGTTGGAGCTGCTTGGACTGATGTAGGAACCTCCTGATTCTCCCCCTTTTTGGAAGCATTGGTTTGGTCAGAAGGACCTACAACCTTTGCCCCTTGGGTTTGAATCAAACGCTCTAATTGAATGAGCTTATTTCCACAAAGGGTAAACCCCTTATGAAGATAATCCATCCTCTGATTTTGAGCCATTTCTGATTGCTTTAGGGCCATTATTTGTGCACCCTGTGCAGCAATGATGGACATTTGGTATTCCAACATAGCTACAACAGGTTTCAGCTTGGGATCCGTCAAAAGCATGAGTTGCAGACTAGTCTCAAGATCAGAAAACACCTGTGGTGCTTGTGATCTATCACTGACATTAATACCAGAAGTAGAAACCTCTGGGCCCCTCTGTTCTTGGTTCTGGGGACTTCCAGCTTGTGTTTGCACACTTGCTGTTGCCATGGGCGTGGACTTAGCTATGTTGGCACTTTCCTGTGCCTCTTGTGCAGAGACATCAGTAGTCCCAGCCACAGAACCCATATGAACCATCTCTGAAGAGATGTTCACCTCCTGAGTGAGGATGGGAGTTTCCTCTAGTGGTTCCCTTTGGATATGCTGTGCAGGAGTATCCTCCTGCACAGGGATATATGGCTCTTGCTGATGGAAGGAGGAGGAAGGAGCTCCTGGTCCCCTTTTTCTTTTGTATATGTTTCTGAGTGGGCGTGTTGGCTGTACAAAAGAATCAGAAGGAATTTGTGTATCATGAGGAGTGGGTTGGGGTCTTGGGGGTGTAGCAGTGATGTTAGGCTGAGCCTGCTCAAGACCCTCTCCTCTGTTTCCTGAAATGATGTTCATCATTGCAGAGGGCAATGGAACATCTACACTGACAAAATTGGCACTTGGCTTTATCAGCCTTTTGATAGAAGATAGTGAGTGCCTATGGGAAATATGTATCCTCTTATGTAAATGAGAAGTAGTGCAGGTGTGTGCAATGATTTCTGCCAAAAATCTTGGATACATTAAAAACTTCCCATTCTTTAGGGAATGATGCCTTAACATCCCCTGAAAAATCATGTTTGAAAAATTGAACCGTTGGCCTGTTGAAAAGCACACTAAGGCAGTGGCAATATTAGAAGAAAATTCTGACCAACCAGTTCTTTTGGGGCTCATACACTGCTGAAGAATATGTACAAGAAATTTCCATTTAGGAGAAAAATGGGCTTTTAAGAAAGTAAAAGAATCAGCAGGACCCCTATAACCTATATTGTAAAGACCAGTATGTAAAGCGTTAAGGGTTAGGTCTGTTATACCTGTGGCATCTTGAAGATGCAAATGGTGCCGAATGGATTCCTCAGTGATGGTGATGGGAGTGCCATCAATTTTGGATAGTATAGTGGGAATTCCATTGATGGTTTGAAAAGTGGCACGGTTCCAGAACTGTTCGATATGCGATATGTATATGGTGGGATTGATATTGAGGGCATGGTTGATATGGGAGTGTCTTAGGAAATCCATCATATCATGGAACGGCTGAAGTTCAGAGTGTTTGAGAGAGTATGGAAGGCAGTTGTGTTCTTTGACAAACTCCATGGATGATCAAACGATGGTTTTAGGGTTTGAAAGAAGAATGTTTGATTCGTTCAGAGAGAAAGCAGAAGGCAGTGGAAGAAGAATATGTAACTGGTAGTTACAACTGAACGAAACCGGGACCTTTAAAGGTTTCGAAAAGGTTGGGTCCCGCGCACACATTTGAAAAATTACCCAAATACCCTGCACACTTTGACAGATCAAGTGAAAATAACTAGCAGTCCGAGAAAATGAACTAGCAGCATGAGAAAATACTCATGCTGTTAGTGTAAAACTTGTGCAACATTTCAATGGAACAGTGTCTCCCCCTTAAATTAGCATACTGAGTAGATAATAATGAAAACCAATTAATCCATGTTTACCATACCAATATTTGATATTAGGAAAGTGAACCTTCCCACATCAAAAGGTTTTGTAAATAGATCAGCTAGCTGATCATCTGTATGTATTTTGGTAACTTGGATTAACTTCTTTTCATTACAATCTCTGATGAAGTGAAACCTGATTTCTATATGCTTGGTTTTTGGGAATTTCACTGGGTTTTGCACAATGCTAATTGCACTTGAATTGTCAATATAAATAGGAGTGGATAAGAAATTCATACCATAGTCTCTTAGCTGATTTTGAATCCACATTACCTGGGAGCAGCAGCTTGCAGCTGCTACGTATTCTGCTTCAGTGGATGATGTGGAGACAGTTGTTTGCTTTTTGCATTGCCAAGAGACCAGTCTTGCTCCTAAGTATTGACATCCACCAGTTGTGGATTTTCTGTCAATGTTGCATCCACCATAGTCACTGTCAGAGTAAGCAGTTAGTTCAAAAGGAGAGTCTTTAGGATACCATAGACCTAAATGTGGTTGGCCTTTAAGATATCTAAAGATTCTCTTAACAGCAACCAAGTGAGAATCCTTTGGAGAGCATTGAAACCTAGCACACACACAGACAGCAAACATTATATCAGGTCTAGAAGATGTTAGATACATGAGAGATCCTATAAGGGATCTGTATAGATGAATGTCCACATCTATGCCATCTTTGTCTGTATGGAGCTGTTTATGAGGATCCATTGGAGTGCTTGCAACCTTTGTGTCTTGATAGCCAAACTTTTCCAGTATGTCTTTGACATACTTTGATTGACTTATGAATAGACAAGTAGGCTTCTGTTTAACCTGCAGCCCTAGAAAGAATGTGAGTTCCCCCATTGAACTCATTTGAAACTTTTTTTGCATTAGGGCCTCAAATTCTTTGCACAAACTATCATTCGTTGAGCCAAAGATGATGTCATCAACATAGATTTGGACAAGTAGAATCTCAGCTTTGATAGATTTAGTGAAGAGTGTTTTGTCCAGAGTGCCTCTCTTGAATCCATTCTGTAGAAGATATGATGACAGTGTGTCATACCATGCTCTAGGGGCTTGGTGAAGACCATAGAGAGCTTTGTCTAGCTTGTACACCCTGTCTGGATACTTGTAGTCTTCAAAACCAGGAGGTTGACACACATACACTTCCTCTTCAATTGTCCCATACAGGAAAGCAGACTTAACATCCATTTGATACACTTTAAATCCTTTGAAACTTGCATATGCTAGAAATAGTCTGATGGCTTCAATTCTTGCTACTGGAGCAAAGACATCATCATAATCTATTCCTTCTTCTTGAGTGTACCCTTGTGCTACTAGTCTTGCTTTGTTCTTGATGACTATCCCTCTCTCATCCTTCTTGTTTCTGAACACCCATCTTGTACCTATTGCTCTCTTACCTTTAGGAAGATCCACCAGAGTCCATACATTCTGAATTTTGAACTGTAAAAGCTCTTCTTGCATAGCTTCAATCCAGGATGAATCTTTTAATGCTTCTGATGCCTTTTTAGGTTCTAGTTGAGACATGAAACAGGCATGTTCAAAAGCAGCTAGACTGAATTCAGGAACTGCTAGGTCAGCAGCAGCAGTCTCATTTTGAACCATTTTCCTTGTTTGAACAGGAGTGCTTGGATCACCCAGTATTTGATTGAGAGGGTGATACTTGTGAACTCTTAGTGTGGGCTCTCTCTCTGTTTGAAAAGAAGTTCCAAGGTTTGTATCATCTCCATCAGAACCAGTGAATGGTTCAGTTTCTGAAACAGCTTGACTTGAATCTGGGACTGTTTCCTGTTGTGTTGGAGCTGTTCTTTCAGAACTTTGGAGTGGCACTTCAGTGTCTGGATTTGTATCATTCAGGACCCCTGGAGGATCACAAGACAGAAGTGGTAGAGTGGTGAAATCATCCCAACTTGTTGAATCTGCAGCAGTCTGAGACTTTGTGCCAACAGCATGAGAAATTGTATTGGCAGCATGAGAATTTGTGTTAGCAGCTTCAACCCTGTATGCATCAGCTTCTGCAGTATACTCAACAAAGCTCAGAGAATTTGTTAGTGAATCTAAATCAAACAACCAATCAGGGCCAGTGCCTTTGATATTAGCAGTATTTTCATTAAACTCAACATTGGCACTTTCTTCAATTGTTTTAGACACACTGTTGTATACTCTATAGGCTTTGCTTTGAGTTGAGTATCCTACAAAGAATCCTTCTTCAGCCTTACTCTCAAACTTCCCTAAGTGAGTCTTAGTGTGAAGAATAGTACATGGGCATCCAAAAGGCTTGAAGAAAGCTATTAGGGGACTTCTGTTATGGAATAACTCATAGGGAGTTTTTCCTTGAGATTGGACAACTTGAACCCTATTTAGAACATAACAGGCTGTATTAACAGCTTCTGCCCAGAAAGTCATTGGCAGATTTGAATCAGCTAGCATTGTTCTAGCAGCCTCAATTAATGTTCTATTCTTTCTTTCAGCTACACCATTTTGCTGTGGTGTTCTTGGTGCACTATATTGTCTAGCAATGCCTTTGGACTCACAGAAACTGTTTAGAATTTGATTTTTAAATTCAGTTCCATTGTCTGATCTTATCACCTTAACTTTGGAATTGGATTGGTTTTCTATCTTAAGGATAAAAGACTTAACTAGCTCAGCAGTTTCATCTTTGGACCTAAGAAAGTAAACCCAAGTAAATCTGGTGAAATCATCAACAATGACTAAACAGTATGCCCTTTTATTCAAACTCAAAACAGATGTTGGACCAAATAGATCCATATGTAACAACTGAAGAACAGATGAGATTGAATTTACTTCTTTGGCCTTATGACAAGTTTTGTGTTGCTTACCTTTAAGACATGCTACACAATGATCATCACAAATGAACTCCTTTTGTGGTAATCCTCTTACCAGATTCTTTTTAACTAAATCATTCATGGACTTGAAGTTCATGTGACACATCCTTCTATGCCAAAGAGCAGACTCATTTGATGATGCTTTGGATATTAAACAGCTTAAAGTATTTGATTTAGTCAAAAAAGCTGTGTCCAGGCAGTAAACATTGTCCTTTCTTGGTGTTCTAAGTAAAACAAGATTTTCAGGAATTTTGAAATCCTTTGAACGGACAATACACTCAGAATCTGTGAACAGAACAATGTTTTGTTTGACACAGATTTGAGAGACACTCAATAAATTGTACTTAAGCTGTTCAACATACAGAACATCATGGAATGTCATGTTGCCTGCATTAACAGTACCTTTACCTGTAACCTTACCTCCTTTTGAGTTGCCTCCAAATGCAACAAAACATCCATCAAAACCTTTGAAATTTGACAAGCATTCAGAATTGCCTGTCATGTGCCTAGAGCATCCACTGTCCAGATGCCATCTTGTCCTATGAGGAGACCTGTGGTTGCCCTGCACAAATAGCAGCTTAGTTAGTAGTGGAGTAAACCCAAACCAAATTGGTTTTGGGTTGGCCTTGTACATTGACATAACTAAAAACTGTTTTTGACTTCTTATATTTGGTGAGATCTACTGATGGAGTCTTTGGAGAGTATTTAGTGATAATATGAGGTATCCAACTATTTTGATCATCTTTTCTTCTGACAGTCTCAGATGATTCACTAGCAGCTCCAGTTTGATGCCCAGCAGCTTGAGCTGTGTTTGTAGTGCTAACAGTTTCAGTTTTTGCACTAACAGCATCAGATTTTGACTTAGCAGTCTGATCTTTTGCATTAGCAGTTTGAGCAACAGATTTGTCCTTGACACACCATATTTGTTTAAAACTTGATTTAGGCTTTGCCAAAACTTGTTTTTGATGTGTGGACTGTTTTTTATTAACTTTTGAGAATCTGTGATCAACTGTTTTCTTTGGAGCTGCTGTGGAAGGTTTCACTTTTGAGTGCTTTGCCTGATTAGGATTTGATTTTGTGTGATGCACAGTCTGTTTTGCAACAGCTGGTTTGTAAAAACAATCCTTGGCTAAGTGATTCTTCCTTCCACAGTGAAAGCATCTTTTGACAGTTTGAATTGGAACACCAGACTTTTCTGTCAATTTCTGGTTCTTGTTTCTCTGGTTTCCTCTTACCTGCTGTTGTTTAGGAAACTTTTGAACACCATGCTTTTGGCATGTGCAGATAGAAACAGTTTTACCTCTTTTAGTTCCTTTTGATGAAGATGCAGTGTTACAGTTAGAATGTACAGAAACTTGTGGAGTAGCATTGCATACACTCATCTTCTCTTTTCCTTTCTTACTGGGAACTTGGACTTCTATGGGTGCACTCTTTGTGTCACAGTCTCTATTTTGACTCTTATCTTCTTTTAATTCAGGACTGTTATCAAGGATAGGATCTACAATAGTCATAGACTCATCTAGTGGTTCATTGACAAGTCTATCAGCAACTTCACTCATTGGATGAATGTACTTGTTATTATATGGAGGTGGAGTAGCTCTGTATCCTATTCCTTCTTTGGGATTGACCTGAGATTTGACTCTATCTTTGAATTGAACTTCCATTAGGTGTTCAGCTTTTGATTTGCTAACTTGAAGTTACCTAGATCTATGTTAACAGATTCCAGTTTCTCATTAGCCTCTAACACCTTCTGTTCAGTTTCTTCTACCTTTTTATTCAGAGATTCTATTTTCTTATTGAGTTCCTTTTTCTCCCATTCATGATAGTTTCTATCATACCCCATTTGAATCTCATTATCCTTATAATCATTGATCTGTTTTTCCAGATCTTCTATGGCTTGCATATATTCATATCTCCTTTCTTCCATCTTAGCTAGAGTTTTGCACATGCTCTCATTATGATCTCTGTACTTTTTAACCATATTTTTGCATGATTGAGAGCAGAGTTTAGAATTTACCTCAGATGGTAGTTCAGTGGAGGAGACATTTGATGTTTCTGCCATAAGTGCTTGATTTTGGAATTCTTCCTCTGTCTGATCACTCCAGTCAAACACATTGTCTTCTTGAGAGACAAGTGCTGTTGATGAGGACGCTTGGATGGGCTGTGAAGTCCTTGATGGCTGTTGACCTTGAGATCTACATTCTCTGGCAAAGTGACCAAGCTTATGGCATTTATAGCATTCCACTTTTGATTTATCAAAAGATGGTTTGCCTTCTGTCTTGGCTTGAAAGTTGGCCCTACCAGTTCTTTTCAGAAATCTTTTGGCTCTCATGGTCAGCATTGCATGTTGCCACTTTAAATCCATCTCTTCAAGATCATCTGGATGAATTTGTTCCAAGTCTTCAACATTTAGAGCAAATAATCCATCATTGGCAACAAAAGCCTCATAGTGAGTTTCAGCAGAATTGCCATCACCACCTGAAAAAGAATCACAGTTATTAGATTTTTCAGAAGACAGAAGAGCAGTATTGTGATTATAAGAATATGATTTCTTTTTAGCATCAATCTCAGTCTCAAACACTCTTAAACTGTTATACAGATCATCCAATTCTATCTCATCAAGAGTGTCTTTTGTTCTCCACTGTGCAGCATAGACTGTCCATTCTTCTCCAAGAGATCTGAGAAACTTTCTGTTGACTTCATCTTGATCCAGATTGACCTTTGCACTTTCCAGTTCACTTATCAGTTTGTTGAACCTGTCAAAGATTTGAGTGAGGTTTTCATTCTTGCCACCAGAAAAGTTTTCATACTGCTGTTTCAAGAGGTCCTTTTGATTTCTCTTGGTACTGGCATTACCAGCAAACCTCTTCTCTAAGGCATTCCAAAGAGAGTGAGCAGTATAAAACTTTTTGAACTGATGTTGATAAGCATTAGGAATGGCTATTTGTAATAATGTGAGTGCTTTCACTTCATTCATTCTAGCCATCCTTTCAAGTTCAGTTTTTGGAGGAGTTTTGACTGGTTTTCCCTCATCATCAAGTTCTGGATCAACTACAGGAGGAAATTCAACAGCTTCCCATATGGCATAATCAATGAATTGAATATGTTGTTGAATCCTGAGTTTCCACATCTCAAACTAAGTGGGCTTGAGCATAGGCACTTTGAGTCCTTGCCCAGATCCACTGCTGCTATTTTCAAATTCCATTGTAAAAGATTAAAAATTTGAAAGAAAGTTTTCGACTTTGAAAAACAAAGAACGACCTGTGGCTCTGATACCACTTGTCAGGATCTAAAACTGAATAACCAAGATTAACTGATTTGAAATTTATTAGAGTATAAATCAATAATCTTGCTTTGAATCAAAGTTTAATTAAGAAGTTTGCGGAATAACACTTAATTATTTTAACAAAAACTTTCAGAACCAATGAAGCATAAAACATAAGAAGTAATCAAGACTGTTTGTATTGCTGAATTCAATGATTACAATCACCTCTAATCTGTTTGGATTAGACGAAGAACACAGACTGTTCTTAGGGTTTTACAACCTTAGAGGCTTAAGAAAACTTAAACAATAAAGCAATTACAGACTCAAAATATGCAGAAAACTTCTATAAACTTCTATGACCTATTCTCTGTATTTATATTGCTTTTTGGACTTGTTTCCTTGAAGGACTATGACTTCTCTGATAGTAGATATGCTGGAATCTTCGTGTAGATATCTTTCCTGAAAATCAGCACTTTCTGTTTATGAAACTGTTGAGCAGCTTGAATCTCTTGACAACATGAACTGAGCAGCTTGAGTTGTTTTGCTCTGGCAGCTTGAACTTTTACACTGGCAGCTCGAGTTTCTTCAACTAGCAGCATGAACTTTGTATTTACATGAAAAATCTACTAACAGTCTGAGAAGTCTATCTAACAGCTTGAATGTACTTAAACTATTTCCCAACAAACTATGCCAAACCTTTTACCCTAAGCACAAGATTTTCACGCAGTGTTTATTTTATCCAACTATGAATGCACCCTTAGAAATTTTTGACCTTTTTCCTAAGTAAAAAATAAAATAAAATAAAGTAAAATAAACTAAGGCAAAATACAATAAAATTAAATAAAATAAAAACTAAGTAAAAATAAAATTTTAAAATTTTGACCAAAAATTTAACTTAGACTTAAGCTATACTTATTAAAATTTACAACCTAAGCCAAACGCTAAACAAAATATTTTTGATGAGTATAGTCAAAGAAAGGTTCAATCAGATAGCGATGTCAGATACTCCCTTTCAGTACTTAAACTTTCACACTTAGGAATTTTTGATTCCTTTGATTGTTTGTCATGAAATACCTATTTAGCCGATTGTTGGTATTTTACCCCTTTAAACATGCTACATTTCGGAATATCCCTTGGTATTTCGGAATATCCCTTGGTATTTGCAAACTTTCTTTAAAAGACAAACATCGGACACAGGTCTGTATTTTCATACAACAAAGTGTCTTAGTTTGACTTAAGGTTTATTATTAAAGCTAGCAAGACAGCGGTGACAGGTCTGTACCGACGTACAACAAAGCGACTTATCTTGCTAACCCGAACTAAACAGAGGCAACAGGTCTGTACTTACGTACAACAGAGTTACATGTTTTTGACTCTTAATTTTATATGATTTTTCTCTCTTTCCATTTTAAGATGTATTTGATGTTGCTATACATCCCCAGGAAGTTTGCATACCTCATTTGGACTCAAAGTTTGTATGTCTTGTACATAAAAATTAAGACCGATTGGTCGTACACTTTTGCCTTTGCCTAAAACAATGTGAGTCAATAGTAAGCTAAATGCTTAGTGAGATAACAGATTATGCATACAACAAATATTTCTTTACAAACAATGCTTAACCATGGGCAGTGTAAGCCCCATGTATGTGTGTACAGGCAGTGAAAGCCTCAACGTGTGTGAAAACCATGCAGTGCAAGGATGGGTTGGCAGTTCAATATGCTGATCGGTGATGTGCCGAACCTGATGGGATACGAGTGGGATGATCAGTCCCCGACAGTGGCCTGCTGTCAGCCCCAGTCCAGGTCGCATCAGATTATGAAGTAATGATCATGCAGTGCAAGCATGATGTAAATAGATGCACTTTCAAATGAACGCAAGCTACATGTGTGTTACATGTCAAGTACGAGTGTGAATCATAACAACAAATCATTTCATGAGTGCCAAATGAAGTATATGAACAATGTGAACATGCCATTGAATGTATAAACTTGAATGTAAAAACAATAAATGTTCGAATGATAATCTGCAACTCACAGTGATTGGTATTGTGTGACTTGATCCTGAATCAATGTGTGTTTTGATAACACCACAATGATCTGTAAAGTAGGTGTAATAGTGAATTTGTGTCAGTAATTGCTTAAAAATTGTATTCTGTAATTTAAATGAAATCCCAATTGAATTCGGACCACATCCGAATTCGGATGGTCCGAATTGGGGTAGGATCCGAATTAGGTGGAGTCCGAAATATGTGTGGTCCGAATTTGGCATTGGTCCGAAATGGGTATGGGATCCGAAACAGGCTGGGGTCCGAATTTACTAATGGTCCGGATTGGGTGATCCGAATTCGGATGGATCATCATCCGAGTTCATACTTAGAAAATTTTCCAATATTTTCCAGATTTACGTTTTTGACCATTTTGCATGTTTCTGAGTCTAATATTGCAAATGTGAACTTATATACACTATATCAACTTATAACATGTCATATTGTACCAAAATAACCCATTTATGTCCAATTTTCAGCATGTCTCGATGAACACACACTAAAACACACACACAATTACAGAATTCATACTTAGGAGTGGAATTAGAACCTAAAATTTTGTACACAACAACTCTAACACTCGATTTGAACATTGCAACAATAAATTCCAACATGCATTAACATTTGCTACTTAAATCTTAGAAATCGGTTCACTTTAAAACCGAATCAAAAACTTCAAAAATCCGAAAGATTAAATGATGTTTACCTTAAATCGATTCTCGTAGTTGTTATAGTCTCCTATATGCCACTTTAATCCAGATTCTTTGCACCTTAATTCGATGTTCTTGGAAATTTGATGAAGAACCCATGGGTTCTAGAGAGAGAGAGAGAGACGAGAGTGAATGTAGAGAGAGAAGGAGTTTGTTGAAAGTGAAAGACTTTCCACCTTTTTATTTGTCACTTTGACACAATTGCACATTATACCCCTCACTTTGTATTTTCTTATTTAACTAATACTATGATCAAAGTAACTTAAATTGACATAATAATTCATTAACACAACCATTAAGTCCAAATAATTGTAAATTACACATAATTGAAAATTGGGATGTTACAGCATGGGCTCCACCACGCCTATACTTCGTCCGCGAAGTCATGCAGCGCTAAACAAACTTGGGTACTTAGTCTTCATGTCTTCTTCCGATTCCCAAGTGTGATTAGCTCCCCGA
>JAANYP010004041.1:0-124315 GCA_020465985.1 Centrapalus pauciflorus
TCTTGTTGTGGGCTTTGGTCACATAAAATTATTCCAAATGTGGTCATAGATATTAAAAAGTGTGACCATATGCTCTTTTAAGTGAGGTAAATTTGTATTTTGTGTGACTATTGTCCATGCAATGGCCACCTTAGTTTTATGTGTGTGGGGATGATTGCAACCGTTTGGTCACACAACGAGAGTCTTGTTGTGGGCTTTGGTCACATAAAATTATGCCAAATGTGGTCGTAGGTGTTAAAAAGTGTGACCATATGCTCTTTAAACTGAGGTAAACATGTATTTTTTGTGACTACTGTCCATGCAATGGCGACTTTATTTTTTTGTGTGTGGCTGATTGCAACCATTTACTCACACGACGAGTGTCTTGTTGTGGGCTTTGGTCTCATAACCTTATGCCAAATGTGGCCGTAGATGTTAAAAAGTGTGACCATATGCTCTTTTAAGTGAGGTAAACTTGTATTTTGTGAGACTATCGTCCATGCAATGGGCACTTTAGTTTCATGTGTGTGGGGCTGATTTCAACCGTTTGGTCACACAACGAGTGTCTTCTTGTGGGCTTTGGTCACTTAAAATTATGCCAAATGTGGTCGTAGGAGTTAAAAAGTGTGACCATATGCTCTTCTAAGTGAGGTAAACTTCTTTTATGTGTGACTATTGTCCATGCAATGGCCACTTTATTTCTATTTGTGTGTAGCTGATTGCAACCATTTGGTCACACAACGAGTGTGCTGTTGTGGGCTTTGTTCACATAAAAATATGCTAAATGTGGACGTAGGTTTTAAAAAGTATGACCATATGCTCTTTTAAGTGAGGTTAACTTTTATTTTGTGTGACAATTGTCCATGCAATGGGCACTTAATTATTATTTGTGTGTGGCTGATTGTAAAAAATTGGTCAAACAAGGAGTGTCTTGTTGTGGGCTTCGGTCACATAAAATTATGCCCAATGTGGCCGTAGGTGTCAAAATGTGTGACCATATGCTCTTTTAAGTGAGGTAAACTAGTATTTTTTGTGACTATCATCCATGCAATGGCCACTTTAGTTTTATGTGTGTGGGGCTGATTCCACCCGTTTGGTCACACAACGAGTTTCTTGTTGTGGGCTTTGGTCACATAAAATTATTCCAAATGTGGTCATAGATATTAAAAAGTTTGACCATATGCTCTTTTAAGTGAGGTAAACTTGTATTTTGTGTGACTATTGTCCATGCAATGGCCACCTTAGTTTTATGTGTCTGGGGATGATTGCAACCGTTTGGTCACACAACGAGAGTCTTGTTGTGGGCTTTGGTCACATAAAATTATGCCAAATATGGTCGTAGGTGTTAAAAAGTGTGACCATATGCTCTTTAAACTGAGGTAAACTTGTATTTTTTGTGACTATTGTCCATGCAATCGCGACTTTATTTTTTTTGTGTGTGGCTGATTGCAACCATTTACTCACACGACGAGTGTCTTGTTGTGGGCTTTGGTCACATAACCTTATGCCAAATGTGGCCGTAGATGTTAAAAAGTGTAACCATATGCTCTTTTAAGTGAGGTAAACTTGTATTTTGTGAGACTATCGTCCATGCAATGGGCACTTTAGTTTTATGTGTGTGGGGCTGATTTCAACCGTTTGGTCACACAACGAGTGTCTTCTTGTGGGCTTTGGTCACTTAAAATTATGCCAAATGTGGTCGTAGGAGTTAAAAAGTGTGACCATATGCTCTTCTAAGTGAGGTAAACTTCTTTTATGTGTGACTATTGTCCATGCAATGGCCACTTTATTTTTATTTGTGTGTAGCTGATTGCAACCATTTGGTCACACAACGAGTGTGCTGTTGTGGGCTTTGTTCACATAAAATTATGCTAAATGTGGACGTAGGTTTTAAAAAGTATGACCATATGCTCTTTTAAGTGAGGTTAACTTGTATTTTGTGTGACAATTGTCAATGCAATGGGCACTTAATTATTATTTGTGTGTGCCTGATTGCAAAAATTTGGTCAAACAAGGAGTGTCTTGTTGTGGGCTTTGGTCACATAAAATTATGCCCAATGTGGCCGTAGGTGTCAAAATGTGTGACCATATGCTCTTTTAATTGAGGTAAACTAGTATTTTTTGTGACTATCATCCATGCAATGGCCACTTTAGTTTTATGTGTGTGGGGCTGATTCCACCCGTTTGGTCACACAACGAGTGTCTTGTTGTGGGCTTTGGTCACATAAAATTATTCCAAATGTGGTCATAGATATTAAAAAGTGTGACCATATGCTCTTTTAAGTGAGGTAAACTTGTATTTTGTGTGACTATTGTCCATGCAATGGCCACCTTTGTTTTATGTGTGTGGGGCTGATTTCAACCGTTTGGTCACACAACGAGTGTCTTCTTGTGGGCTTTGGTCACTTAAAATTATGCCAAATGTGGTCGTAGGAGTTAAAAAGTGTGACCATATGCTCTTCTAAGTGAGGTAAACTTCTTTTATGTGTGACTATTGTCCATGCAATGGCCACTTTATTTTTATTTGTGTGTAGCTGATTGCAACCATTTGGTCACACAACGAGTGTGTTGTTGTGGGCTTTGTTCACATAAAATTATGCTAAATGTGGACGTAGGTTTTAAAAAGTATGACCATATGCTCTTTTAAGTGAGGTAAACTTGTATTTTGTGTGACGATTGTCCATGCAATGGCCACTTAATTTTTATTTGTGTGTGGCTGATTGCAAAAATTTGGTCACACAAGGAGTGTCTTGTTATGCCCAATGTGGCCGTAGGTGTCAAAATGTGTGACCATATGCTCTTTTAAGTGAGGTAAACTAGTATTTTTTGTGACTATCATCCATGCAATAGCCACTTTAGTTTTATGTGTGTGGGGCTGATTCCACCCGTTTTGTCACACAACGAGTGTCTTGTTGTGGGCTTTGGTCACATAAAAATATTCCAAATGTGGTCGTAGATATTAAAAAGTGTGACCATATGCTCTTTTAAGTGAGGTAAACTTGTATTTTGTGTGAGTATTGTCCATGCAATGGCCACTTTTGTTTTATGTGTGTGGGGCTGATTGCAACCGTTTGGTCACACAACGAGAGCCTTGTTGTGGGCTTTGTCACATAAAATTATGCCAAATGTGGTCGTAGGTGTTAAAAACTATGACCATATGCTCTTTAAACTGGGTAAACTTGTATTTTTTGTGACTATTGTCCATGCAATGGCGACTTTATTTTTTTTGTGTGTGGCTGATTGCAACAATTTACTCACACAACGAGTGTCTTGTTGTGGGTTTTGGTCACATAACATTATGCCAAATGTGGCTGTAGGTGTTAAAAAGTGTGACCATATGCTCTTTTAAGTTAAGTAAACTTGTATTTTGTGTCTATTGTCCATGCAATGGCCACTTAATTTTTATTTGTGTGTGGCTGATTGCAAAAATTTGGTCACAGAACGAGTCTCTTGTTGTGGGCTTTAGTCACATAAAGTTATGCCAAATGTCGTCGTAAATGTTAAAATGTGTGACCGTATGCTCTTTTAAGTGTGGTAAACTTGTATTTTGTGTGACTATTGTCCATGCAATGGCCACTTTAGTTTTATGTGTGTGAGGCTGATTGCAACCGTTTGGTCACACAAGGAGTGTCTTTTTGTGGGCTTTGGTCACATAAAATTATGCCAAATGTCGACGTAGGTGTTAAAAAGTGTGACCATATTCTCTTTAAAGTGAGGTAAACTTGTATTTTTCGTGACTATTGTCCATGCAATGGCCACTTTATTTTTTTTTGTGTGTGGCTGATTGCAACCATTTGGTCACACGACGACTGACTTGTTGTGGGCTTTTGTTACATAAAGTTATGCCAATTGTGGTCGT
Source organism: Centrapalus pauciflorus (assembly GCA_020465985.1). Classification (NCBI taxonomy): domain Eukaryota; kingdom Viridiplantae; phylum Streptophyta; class Magnoliopsida; order Asterales; family Asteraceae; genus Centrapalus; species Centrapalus pauciflorus. Next base: position 3,839 of record JAANYP010004041.1, read on the forward strand.
AGGTGTTAAAAAGTGTGGCCATATGCTCTTTTAAGTGAGGTAAACTTGTATTCTGTGTGACTATTGTCAATGCAATGACCACTTTAGTTTTATATGTGTGTGGCTGATTGCAACCATTTGGTCACACAACGAGCGTCTTGTTGTGGGCTTTGGTCACATAAATTAATGCCAATTTTGGTCGTTGGTGTTTTAAAGTGTGACCATATGCTCTTTTAAGTGAGATAAACTTGTATTTTAAGTGACTATTTTCCATACAACGGGCACCTTATTTTTATTTGTGTGTGGCTAATTGCAACCATTTGGTCACACAACGAGTGTCTTGTTGTGGGCTTTGGTCACATAAAATTATTCCAAATGTGGTCGTAGATATTAAAAAGTGTGACCATATGCTCTTTTAAGTGAAGTAAACTTGTATTTTGTGTGACTATTGTTTTTGCGAGGAACACTTTATTTTCATGTGTGTGTTGCTGATTGCAACCATTTGATCACACAACGAGTGTCTTGTTGTGGGCTTTGGCCATATAAAATTATGCCAAATGTGGACGTAGGTGTTAAAAAGTGTGACCGTATGCTCTTTTAAGTGAGGTAAACTTCTTTTATGTGTGACTATTTTCCATGCAACGGGCACTTTATTTTTATTTGTGTGTGGCTGATTGCAACCATTTGGTCACACAACGAGTGTGCTGTTGTGGTCTTTGTTCACATAAAATTATGCTAAATGTGGACGTAGGTTTTAAAAAGTATAACCATATGCTCTTTTAAGTGAGGTAAACTTGTACTTTGTGTGACGATTGTCCATGCAATGGCCACTTAATTTTTATTTGCGTGTGGCTGATTGCAAAAATTTGGTCACACAAGGAGTGTCTTGTTGTGGGCTTTGGTCACATAAAATTATCCCCAATGTGGCCGTAGTTGTCAAAATGTGTGACCATATGCTCTTTTAAGTGAGGTAAACTAGTATTTTTTGTGACTATCAATCATGCAATAGCCACTTTAGTTTTATGTGTGTGGGGCTGATTCCACCCGTTTTATCACACAACGAGTGTCTTGTTGTGGGCTTTGGTCACATAAAAATATTCCAAATGTGGTCGTAGATATTAAAAAGTGTGACCATATGCTCTTTTAAGTGAGGTAAACTTGTATTTTGTGTGACTATTGTCCATGCAATGGCCACTTTAGTTTTATGTGTGTGGGGCAGATTGCAACCGTTTGGTCACACAACGAGAGTCTTGTTGTGGGCTTTGTTCACATAAAATTATGCCAAATGTGGTCGTAGGTGTTAAACTGTGACCATATGCTCTTTAAACTGAGGTAAACTTGTATTTTTTGTGACTATTGTCCATGCAATGGCGACTTTATTTTTTTTGTGTGTGGCTGATTGCAACCATTTACTCACACAACGAGTGTCTTGTTGTGGGTTTTGGTCACATAACATTATGCCAAATGTGGCTGTAGGTGTTAAAAAGTGTGACCATATGATCTTTTAAGTTAAGTAAACTTGTATTTTGTGTCTATTGTCCATGCAATGGCCACTTAATTTTTATTTGTGTGTGGCTGATTGCAAAAATTTGGTCACAGAACGAGTCTCTTGTTGTGGGCTTTAGTCACATAAAGTTATGCCAAATGTGGTCGTAAATGTTAAAATGTGTGACCATATGCTCTTTTAAGTGTGGTAAACTTGTATTTTGTGTGACTATTGTCCATGCAATGGCCACTTTAGTTTTATGTGTGTGAGGCTGATTGCAACCGTTTGGTCACACAAGGAGTGTCTTGTTCTGGGCTTTGGTCACATAAAATTATGCCAAATGTCGCCGTAGGTGTTAAAAAGTTTGACCATATTCTCTTTAAAGTGAGGTAAACTTGTATTTTTCGTGACTATTGTCCATGCAATGGCCACTTTATTTTTTTTTTGGTGTGTGGCTGATTGCAACCATTTGGTCACACGACGACTGACTTGTTGTGGGCTTTTGTTACATAAAGTTATGCCAATTGTGGCCGTAGGTGTTAAAAAGTGTGGCCATATGCTCTTTTAAGTGAGGTAAACTTGTATTCTGTGTGACTATTGTCAATGCAATGACCACTTTAGTTTTATATGTGTGTGGCTGATTGCAACCATTTGGTCACACAACGAGCATCTTGTTGTGGGCTTTGGTCACATAAATTTATGCCAATTTTGGTCGTTGGTGTTTTAAAGTGTGACCATATGCTCTTTTAAGTGAGATAAACTTGTATTTTAAGTGACTATTGTCCATACAACGGGCACCTTATTTTTATTTGTGTGTGGCTAATTGCAACCATTTGGTCACACAACGAGTGTCTTGTTGTGGGCTTTGGTCACATAAAATTATTCCAAATGTGGTCGTAGATATTAAAAAGTGTGACCATATGCTCTTTTAAGTGAGGTAAACTTGTATTTTGTGTGACTATTGTTTTTGCGATGAACACTTTATTTTCATGTGTGTGTTGCTGATTGCAACCATTTGATCACACAACGAGTGTCTTGTTGTGGGCTTTGGCCATATAAAATTATGCCAAATGTGGACGTAGGTGTTAAAACATTTGACCGTATGCTCTTTTAAGTGAGGTAAACTTCTTTTATGTGTGACTATTTTCCATGCAACGGGCACTTTATTTTTATTTGTGTGTGGCTGATTGCAACCATTTGGTCACACAACGAGTGTGCTGTTGTGGTCTTTGTTCACATAAAATTATGCTAAATGTGGACGTAGGTTTTAAAAAGTATAACCATATGCTCTTTTAAGTGAGGTAAACTTGTACTTTCTGTGACGATTGTCCATTCAATGGCCACTTAATTTTTATTTGCTTGTGGCTGATTGCAGAAATTTGGTCACACAACGAGTGTCTTGTTGTGGTTTTGGTCACATAACATTATGCCAAATGTGGTTGTAGGTGTTAAAAAGTGTGACCATATGCTCTTTTAAATTAAATAACTTGTATTTTGTGTGACTATTGTCCATGTAATGGCCACTTAATTTTTATTTGTGTATGGCTGATTGCAAAAATTTGGTCACAGAACGAGTCTCTTGTTGTGGGCTTTAGTCACATAAAGTTATGCCAAATGTGGTCGTAAATGTTAAAATGTGTGACCATATGCTCTTTTAAGTGTGGTAAACTTGTATTTTGTGTGACTATTGTCCATGCAATGGCCACTTTAGTTTTATGTGTGTGAGGCTGATTGCAACCGTTTGGTCACACAACGAGAGTCTTGTTGTGGGCTTTGTTCACATAAAATTATGCCAAATGTGGTCGTAGGTGTTAAAAAGTGTGACTATATGCTCTTTAAACTTAGGTAAACTTGTATTTTTTGTGACTATTGTCCATGCAATGGTGACTTTATTTCTTTTGTGTGTGGCTGATTGCAACCATTTACTCACACAACGAATGTCTTGTTGTGGGCTTTGGTCACATAACCTTATGCGAAATGTGGCCGTAGATGTTAAAAAGTGTGACCATATGCTCTTTTAAGTGAGGTAAACTTGTATTTTGTGAGACTATCGTCGATGCAATGGGCACTTTAGTTTTATGAGTGTGGGGCAGATTTCAACCATTTGGTCACACAACGAGTGTCTTCTTGTGGGCTTTGGTCACTTAAAATTATGCCAAATGTGGTCGTAGGAGTTAAAAAGTGTGACCATATGCTCTGTTAAGTGAGGTAAACTTCTTTTATGTGTGACTATTGTCCATGCAATGGCCACTTTATTTTTATTTGTGTGTGGCTGATTGCAACCATTTGGTCACACAACGAGTGTGCTGTTGTGGGCTTTGTTCACATAAAATTATGCTAAATGTGGACGTAGGTTTTAAAAAGTATGACCATATGCTCTTTTAAGTGAGGTAAACTTGTATTTTGTGTGACGATTGTCCATGCAATGGCCACTTAATTTTTATTTGTGTGTGGCTGATTGCAAAAATTTGGTCACACAACGAGTGTCTTGTTGTGGGTTTTGGTCACATAACATTATGCCAAATGTGGCTGTAGGTGTTAAAAAGTGTGACCATATGCTCTTTTAAGTTAAGTAAACTTGTATTTTGTGTGACTATTGTCCATGCAACGACCACTTAATTTTTATTTGTGTGTGGCTGATTGCAAAAATTTGGTCACAGAACGAGTCTCTTGTTGTGGGCTTTAGTCACATAAAGTTATGCCAACTGTGGTCGTAAATGTTAAAATGTGTGACCATATGCTCTTTTAAGTGTGGTAAACTTGTATTTTGTGTGACTATTGTCCATGCAATGGCCACTTTAGTTTTATGTGTGTGAGGCTGATTGCAACCGTTTGGTCACACAAGGAGTGTCTTGTTGTGGGCTTTGGTCACATAAAATTATGCCAAATGTCGCCGTAGGTGTTAAAAAGTGTGACCATATGCTCTTTAAAGTGAGGTAAACTTCTATTTTTCGTGACTATTGTCCATGCAATGGCCACTTTATTTTTTTTTTGTGTGTGGCTGATTGCAACCATTTGGTCACACGACGAGTGACTTGTTGTGGGCTTTGGTCACATAAAGTTATGCCAATTGTGGTCGTAGGTGTTAAAAAGTGTGGCCATATGCTCTTTTAAGTGAGGTAAACTTGTATTCTGTGTGACTATTGTCAATGCAATGACCACTTTAGTTTTATATGTGTGTGGCTGATTGCAACCATTTGGTCACAGAACGAGCGTCTTGTTGTGGGCTTTGGTCACATAAATTTATGCCAATTTTGGTCGTTGGTGTTTTAAAGTGTGACCATATGCTCTTTTAAGTGAGATAAACTTGTATTTTAACTGACTATTGTCCATACAACGGGCACCTTATTTTTATTTGTGTGTGGCTAATTGCAACCATTTGGTCAAACAACGAGTGTCTTGTTGTGGGCTTTGGTCACATAAAATTATTCCAAATGTGGTCGTAGATATTAAAAAGTGTGACCATATGCTCTTTTAAGTGAGGTAAACTTGTATTTTGTGTGACTATTGTTTTTGCGATGAACACTTTATTTTCATGTGTGTGTTGCTGATTGCAACCATTTGATCACACAACGAGTGTCTTGTTGTGGGCTTTGGCCATATAAAATTATGCCAAATGTGGACGTAGGTGTTAAAAAGTGTGACCGTATGCTCTTTTAAGTGAGGCAAACTTCTTTTATGTGTGACTATTTTCCATGCAACGACCACTTTATTTTTATTTGTGTGTGGCTGATTGCAACCATTTGGTCACACAACGAGTGTGCTGTTGTGGTCTTTGTTCACATAAAATTATGCTAAATGTGGACGTAGGTTTTAAAAAGTATAACCATATGCTCTTTTAAGTGAGGTAAACTTGTACTTTGTGTGACGATTGTCCATGCAATGGCCACTTAATTTTTATTTGCGTGTGGCTGATTGCATAAATTTAGTCACACAACGAGTGTCTGGTTGTGGTTTTGGTCACATAACATTATCCCAAATGTGGTTGTAAGTGTTAAAAAGTGTGACCATATGCTCTTTTAAGTTAAGTAAACTTGTATTTTGTGTGACTATTGTCCATGTAATGGCCACTTAATTTTTATTTGTGTATGGCTGATTGCAAAAATTTGGTCACAGAACGAGTGTCTTGTTGTGGGCTTTAGTCACATAAAGTTATGCCAAATGTGGTCATAAATGTTAAAATGTGTGACCATATGCTCTTTTAAGTGTGGTAAACTTGTATTTTGTGTGAATATTGTCCATGAAATGGCCACTTTAGTTTTATGTGTGTGAGGCTCATTGAAACCGTTTGGTCACACAAGGAGTGTCTTGTTGTGGGCTTTGGTCACATAAAATTATGCCAAATGTCGCCGTAGGTGTTAAAAAGTGTGACCATATTCTCTTTAAAGTGAGGTAAACTTGTATTTTTTTGTGACTATTGTCCATGCAATGGCCACTTTATTTTTTTTTGTGTGTGGCTGATTGCAACCATTTGGTCACACGACGAGTGACTTGTTGTGGGCTTTGGTCACATAAAGTTATGCCAATTGTGGCCGTAGGTGTTAAGAAGTGTGGCCATATGCTCTTTTAAGTGAGGTAAACTTGTATTCTGTGTGACTATTGTCAATGCAATGACCACTTTAGTTTTATATGTGTGTGCCTGATTGCAACCATTTGGTCACACAACGAGCGTCTTGTTGTGGGCTTTGGTCACATAAATTTATGCCAATTTTGTTCGTTGGTGTTTTAAAGTGTGACCATATGCTCTTTTAAGTGAGATAAACTTGTTTTTAAGTGACTATTGTCCAAACAACGGGCACCTTATTTTTATTTGTGTGTGGCTAATTGCAACCATTTGGTCACACAACGAGTTTCTTGTTGTGGGCTTTGTGTAACATCCTCAGATTTAAATTTTTATATTTGAAGTTTATTAAGTTTAAATTTGTAATTTAAGTTGATTTATGTAAGTTAAGTTGGTACTGATTTTGGATAAATTTTAAAGTTGGTTGCATTATATGGAAATTTAGTAATTTAGAAATTTAAATTATTAAGTGAAATAATTATTAAATTATTAAGGATAATAAATAAAGATGGAATTCTTTATTTATAAAATCAGTATTTAATGGAACCGGATAAGTAGAGGGGTGAAATATGCCAAAAGCCGAAAGTATGAAATAAAAGGGGGGAAAATCTTTTATTTCTCTCATTATCACCAAGTTCTCTCTCTCTCATCTCTCGGCTCTCTCTCTCTCTCTCTCTAAACAATTGAAGATCATCAAAAATTGGAAATTGAAGCTGAAAATTTGGATTTAGCTTGCAATCAAGGAACTAAAACATCTGCAAGAAACGATTTAAGGTAAACATTTCACTAATTCTTCGAAATTGATGGTTTTTTGTTCGGAGTTGTTAAAATCCGAAATACTAATTTGGGGTTCTAAATGTTAATGCATGCGTTGTATTATTGTGGATTAGTTCAAATCTAGTGTATGAGATGCTATATGTTAAATTTCAGCTTCTGATTCGTACTATAAGTATAATTTTTGAAGATTTGTGTGTGTTAGTGTGTGTGTGCGACGGCTTGTACAAAAAGGGTCAAAAAGGAATAAATTTAATATGAAAATGTGTTAATATTATGGTTAAAATAGTTGGAATTAAGTGTATTATTGTTGGCATAATTTATTTCATGCAAAGAAATAAATATAAAAATGACTTGGATTAAATCTAGAAAGTATGAAAACTGCACAAGTTCGAAGGGGTCCGAATTCGGATCCGAGATGAACTCGGATCTGGTCCGAATTCGGATGAGGCCCGGATTTCAGGATATTTAATATATGAAAATAATTTCTAAGTGTTGGTATCCGGATTGGTCCGAATTCGGATGGGGGTCCGAATTCGATGGTGTTCCGAAATTATATGGGGTCCGAATTGACATGGTTCGAGTTTAGCATGGGGACCGAATTGGGGGTCCGAATTCGGACATGGATCCGAAATGAGGAACAATTATTGCAAAACTTATAAAATTAAGTTTTATGAAATTAAACAATTATTAACACGATATGTTGTTACAACTGACTTAACAAGTCCCTTATGGTGTTGTTTAACCCACAGTGGGGTACTTTGTGGATCCGGTTGAAATTCCGAGGAGAGATAAGATAATTTAAAGTTTAATAACGCACCACACTGTGAGTACATATGATTTCGCATGTTTATATCTGCTTTATGATTGTTATTGCCTGCTGAGGCATGTTGCTTCATTTTTCGTTTGGAATTCTACTAACTTGCGTAGATTTAGATGCACATTCACATTTGTTGCATTGTCCGTTCATTTGTTGTGCATCTAACGATGGACCGGTGGGTCGCATCTGTTACTCCGATGTTACTGCGCTATATGACCCGGAGCTGATCCCTCCGAGGTTCTGGTAGGCAGTATGTCATCCCCGATGTTATGTCTGTCTCAGATGGTTGGGTTTCATACCGAGCTTTGGGCTCGTAGGAGCGACGGCTCATGTGTGTCGTACTTTGTGTACGTGGAGAGTGCACGACGTGTGTCGTCGGTGCTACTCTTGTGGGCATCATAAGGATTTATAAAATGTGTAAATCTGTGTATTCACTAAGCATTCGCTTACCCCTCAGTTGATTTTATTTTACAGGAAAGGGTAAATCAGCTGCCGGACCTTCTAGTTAGGTCGTGTGAAGACTTGGAAGACTTGATACTACGTAATCGGTAATTGTGATTCAGGACAATGTTGTAATATGTTTGGGATGAATGTAATAAAGTTGAGTTTGTAGACTTAGTATTGGAACCTTGTAGCACCATAGGGTGTCTGATTGTAATTGTAACATTTTTATTTTGTATTTTAATGCTTCCGCACTTGTTTAAGTATTCAGATCATTATGCAATCAATTATGTGGTGTATAATCCTAGGTGTAATGTAAATGGTGGTTATTGTGTCAAGGGTGTCACACGAGATGGTATCAGAGCAGTAGTTTGAGATTCAAGTGTCCGTGAGGTCTTGGTCTCAAACATTAGGTGATAACATGTAGTAGTTTAAGTAGTGATCTGAACTATGATAGGTTATGATCTAGTAATTATAGGAGATTGACTATCATACGGGACAAATGGGTGGTGTCTTTAAATTAAAGACATATTACTAAACAAGTTATATGTTTATATTTTCAGAACATGTCTGGAGGAGGAATGACACCCGAAGAAGCCAGAGAGATGATGCTAACCATGATGGCTGAGCAGAACAAGATGATACAGGATCAGTTTCGGGCTCGAGAGGAGGCCGATGCTAAGAGAATAGAGGATAAGAGAAAGAACAAGGAGAAGGAAGGGGCAACAATGAGGAACAAGATGACCTCACTGGGTCATCCAACAAACCCAAAGGTTGTCGGTTTAAGGATTTCAAAGGAAATGGGGTCGTTGAGTTTAATGGACTAGGAGATGCTGTTGTCGCACTTGAATGGATAACGGCAACCGAACGGACATTCCGAATCAGCGACTGTGCTGAGAAGGACATGGTTCGGTATGCTACCGCTATGTTTACCAATGATGCGATCATATGGTGGAACGCTATGGTGAATGCGTTGACAATGGAGAAGGTTTCTGTAATGACTTGGGCTGAGTTTACAGAGTTATTTACTCAGCAATACTGTCCAGTTGATGAGCGTCAGAGATTGGAGGCGAAGTTTATGGCACTGATGTAGGGGACTAAGACTGTGTCCCAATATGCTGTGGAGTTTACGAGGCTGAGTCTGTTCGCGCCTCATCAGGTGGATACTGAAGAAAGGAAGGTGACCAGGTTCGAGGCTGTTCTGGATATTGAGATAAGAAGGGTTATGAGCAACGTCCGCTACCCTACATTTGCTGGCATACTAGAGGCTGCCAGAAATGTAGAGCAAATTCTGATCATGTCGGGTTATTCCATTGGGTCTGCTGTTGCTTCCACCAACCCAACACAACCGTCACCGCCGAAGCGCCAGCGTGAGGGAGGATACTCGGGATCTTCTCGCTCGTCGCAGTATTCGCCTCAACAGTCTTATCGCCGACAGTCTGGATCATCTGGTCGTGCTCGTGCCTATTCCATCAACACCGAGCCGCAATATTGCAATAGGTGTCATCTGGAGCATTTCGGCAAGTGCACTAATGGACGTGCTTGCTTTTGCTGTGGAGAGTTGGGCCATTTTCAGAGTGAGTGCCCAAGGAAAGGTGATGCTTGCCATAAGTGTGGTGTATGGGGGCATTACAGTAGAAATTGTCGGAAGAACGCTCCAGCAGCTGCTGCTCCACCATCGACCCGATCATCTGGAGGATCTAGTGGTGGTTCACTCAACCGCCGGAACCAGTTACAATGGGCACCGGCTCGTTCATTTCTGATTACTGCGGAGGAGGCTAAGGAAAACCCCGAGGTGGTTACTGGTATGTTTATTGTTAATTCCATGCCTGCACGAGTTCTTTTCGATTCGGGTGCCAACCGGTCCTTTGTGTCTACTGCTTTTGCTCAACTATTGTCGATGCCACTGTCTAAGTTGTCTACTATACTTGACATAGAAACTGCTAGCAACACTCTAGTAAAAGTAGATCACGTATACCGTAACTGCACGTTAGTGATTGAAGCTGTAGTCTTCAATTTGGATCTGATACCGATAGAATTCAGTGAATTTGATGTGATAATCGGGATGGATTGGTTGATAGAGAAGGAAGCCCACATAGTATGTAAGAAGCGGATGATAAAGATAACAACTCCGGAGGGGCGTGAGATCTGTATTTACGGGGATAGGAGAAGTGGGGATCTGTGCTTATTGACTAATGCAAAAGCCCGAAAGCTTGTTGCAAAGGGATGTGACGCCTACTTAGCATATGCGATTGATGCTAAGGCTGAGAAAAGGACCGTGGCCGATGTGCCTGTTGTTTCACAATTCCCGGATGTGTTTCCGGAAGACTTGTCTGGCGTGCCGCCTGAGAGACAAGTTGAATTTCGAATCGATCTGATCCCTGGAGCTGCACCGGTAGCTCGTTCTCCATATCGCCTTGCCCCAATCGAGATGAAAGAGATGATGACACAACTCCAGGAGTTGTTGGACAAGGGCTTCATTCGACCGAGTTCATCGCCGTGGGGAGCTCCGGTATTGTTCGTGAAAAGGAAGGATGGCACAATGCGAATGTGCATTGACTACCGGGAGTTGAATAAGTTGACGATTAAGAAGAAGTATCCACTACCGAGGATAGATGACTTGTTTGATCAATTACATGGGGCGAGTGTGTTTTCTAAGATCGACTTTAGGTCGGGATACCATCAACTGAAAGTTCGAGAAGAGGATGTGCCTAAGACAGCATTTAGGACACGTTATGGGCATTATGAGTTCTTGGTTATGCCTTTCGGGTTAACCAATGCCCCGGCTGTCTTTATGGATCTAATGAACCGAGTGTGCAGATCGATGTTAGACAAGTCTGTAATTGTGTTTATTGATGATATTTTTGTATACTCTAAGTCTGAGGCCGAACATGCTGAACATCTAAGGGAATTGTTAGAGTTATTGAGAAAAGAGAAGTTGTATGCCAAATTCTCGAAGTGTGAGTTTAATTTGGCTGCAACAAATTCAGTTTCTTGGACATGTTATCTCGGGAGCTGGGATTTCTGTAGATCCGGCTAAGGTAGAAGCGGTAAGGAATTGGGAGCCGGCTCGTTCAGCTACAGAAGTCAGAAGTTTCCTGGGATTGGCGGGATATTATCGGAGGTTCATAAAGGATTTTTCGAAGATTGCAGTTCCGTTGACGGCATTAACAAAGAAGAATGTCCCATTTATTTGGGAAACTGTGCAGCAAGAAGCATTTGAGATCTTGAAGAAAACACTAAGTGAAGCACTGATACTTGCTCTACCGGAGGGCAATGAGTATTTTGTGGTGTACACAGATGCTTCAAGGTTAGGGTTATGCGCTGTACTGATGCAGCGTGGGAAAGTAATTGCTTATGCTTCGAGACAACTTAAGCAGCATGAAAAGAACTACTCAACTCATGATCTTGAGTTGACAGCTGTTACATTTGCTTTGAAGTTATGGAGGCACTATCTCTACGGGACTAAGTGTCAGTTATACACAGACCATAAGAGTTTAAAATACATCTTTAGTCAGAAGGAGCTCAACATGAGGCAAAGATGATCTATGGAACTTATCAAAGACTACGATTGTGAAATACTGTACCATCCTGGTAAGGCTAACGTAGTAGCTGATGCTTTGAGTCGCAAAGCTTATGCTAAGTGTTGTTGCTACATGATGACGTCTACTATGTTAACGTCTACTATTACAGATGATGTCAAGGCCGCTCAAGAGGAAGCCTTGAAAGACGAAAATGTTGGTGATGAAGATATAAGGGTACAAATGAAGAATATGGAAACGAGTCGGGATTGAAAGGTCTATACGGAAGGATTTGGGTGCCGAAGTATGGTGGTATGAGGAATGTGATCGTCGAAGAAGCGCATCAATCAAAATTTTCTGTACATCCCGGGAGCACAAAGATGTACAATGACTTAAAGGCAGATTTTTGGTGGCCGGGATTGAAGAAGGATATCGGCCAGTATGTTGAACGATGTAGGACTTGCCGGCTTGTGAAAGCCGAACACCAGCAGCCTTATGGTAGTTTGCAACCGCTTCCCATTCCGGAATGGAAGTGGGAGCACATAACGATGGACTTTGTCACGAAATTGCCAAAGACTAGGCGTCAACATGATGCAGTTTGGGTAATAGTGGATCGGTTAACTAAGTCAGCTCACTTTATACCGATTAGGGAAAATTATTCTTTGGAAAAGTTAGCACAAATCTATATGAACGAGAGTGTTGCTAGACATGGAGTCCCTAAGTCTATTGTATCGGATCGGGATAGCCGGTTTACTTCAAATTTCTGGTCGGCTTTGCAAGAAGGGTTAGGAACAAGGATCGCTATGAGTACGGCTTATCGACCGCAAACCGATGGTCAAAGTGAAAGGACCATCCTAACTCTTGAAGATATGTAGCGGTCGAGTGTATTGGATCTCGGTGGCAATTGGGACGATCATCTGCCATTAATAGAGTTTTCATATAACAACAGTTATCACGCGACAATAAAGAAGGCGCCGTTTGAGGCATTGTACGGGAGAAGGTGTAGGATTCCTACGTGTTGGAGAGAAACTGGTGAAACACCGATTGCTGGGCCGGCTTTGCTTCAAGAAACAAACGACAAGATACAGTTAATTAGGCAGAACATGAAGGCGGCCCAGGACTGTCAGAAAAGTTATTATGACAGAAGGCACAAACCTATCAGCTTTGAAGTGAATGACTGGGTTTACTTGAAAGTATCACCCATGAGGGGTGTTACTCGTTTTCTGAAGAGGGGCAAGTTGGATCCGAGATTTGTTGGGCCATTTAAGATAGTAGAAAAAGTTGGAAATCAATCGTATCGCCTGGAGTTGCCTAAAGAGATGTCAGGCATACATTCAGTATTTCATGTTGGAAATCTCCGAAAGTCATTTACTACTGGTAACGAAGATTGGGCCGACCATACTGAATTGCAGATTGATGAAAGGCTTCGATACGTGGAGGAGCCGGAGTGTGTGTTAGATACTAAGGTAAAGAAGTTGAAGAGCAAAGAGATAGAGATGGTGCTTGTACGTTGGAAGCATCACAAAGGAGCGAATCACACTTGGGAGACAAAGGCAGAGATGTTGAAGAAGTATCCGAAACTGTTCGAATCCGGGTAACTTCGAGGACGAAGTTGAGCGTGGTGGAGCCCATGCTGTAACATCCTCGGATTTAAATTTTTATATTTGAAGTTTATTAAGTTTAAATTTGTAATTTAAGTTGAATTATGTAAGTTAAGTTGGTACTGATTTTGGATAAATTATAAAGTTGGTTGCATTATATGGAAATTTAGTAATTTAGAAATTTAAATTATTAAGTGAAATAATTATTAAATTATTAAGGATAATAAATAAAGATGGAATTCTTTATTTATAAAATCAGTATTTAATGGAACCGGATAAGTAGAGGGGTGAAATATGCCAAAAGCTGAAAGTATGAAATAAAAGGGGGGAAAATCTTTTATTTCTCTCATTATCACCAAGTTCTCTCTCTCTCATCTCTCGGCTCTCTCTATCTCTCTCTCTCTAAACAATTGAAGATCATCAAAAATTGGAAATTGAAGCTGAAAATTTGGATTTAGCTTGCAATCAAGGAACTAAAACATCTGCAAGAAACGATTTAAGGTAAACATTTCACTACTTCTTCGAAATTGATGGTTTTTGGTTCGGATTTGTTAAAATCCGAAATACTAATTTGGGGTTCTAAATGTTAATGCATGTGTTGTATTATTGTGGATTAGTTCAAATCTAGTGTATGAGATGCTATATGTTAAATTTCAGCTTCTGATTCGCACTATAAGTATAATTTTTGAAGATTTGTGTGTGTTAGTGTGTGTGTGCGACGGCTTGTACAAAAAGGGTCAAAAAGGAATAGATTTAATATGAAAATGTGTTAATATTAGGGTTAACATAGTTGGAATTAAGTGTATTATTGTTGGCATAATTTATTTCATGCAAAGAAATAAATATAAAAATGACTTGGGTTAAATCTGGAAAGTATGAAAACTGCACAAGTTCGAAGGGGTCCGAATTCGGATCCGAGATGAACTCGGATCTGGTCCGAATTCGGATGAGGCCCGGATTTCAGGATATTTAATATATCAAAATAATTTCTAAGTGTTGGGATCCAGATTGGTCCGAATTCGGATGGGGGTCCGAATTTGATGGTGGTCCGAAATTATATGGGGTCCGAATTGACATGGTTCGAATTTAGCATGGGGACCGAATTGGGGGTCCGAATTCGGGTGGGGTCCGAATTCGGACATGGATCCGAAATGAGGATCAATTATTGCAAAACTTATAAAATTAAGTTTTATGAAATTAAACAATTATTAACACGATATGTTGTTACAACTGACTTAACAAGTCCCTTGTGGTGTTGTTTAACCCACAGTGGGGTACTTTGTGGATCCGGTTGAAATTCTGAGGAGAGATAAGATAATTTAAAGTTTAATAACGCACCCCACTGTGAGTACATATGATTTCGCATGTTTATATCTGCTTTATGATTGTTATTGTCTGCTGAGACATGTTGCTTCAATTTTCGTTTGGAATTCTACTAACTTGCGTAGATTTAGATGCACATTCACATTTGTTGCATTGTCCGTCCATTTGTTGTGCATCTAACGATGGACCGGTGGGTCGCATCTGTTACTCCGATGTTACTACGCTATATGACCCGGAGCTGATCCCTCCGAGGTTCTGGTAGGCAGTATGTCATCCCCGTTGTTATGTCTGTCTCAGATGGTTGGGTTTCATACCGAGCTTTGGGCTCGTAGGAGCGATGGCTCATGTGTGTCGTACTTTGTGTACGTGGAGAGTGCACGACGTGTGTCGTCGGTGCTACTCTTGTGGGCATCATAAGGATTTATAAAATGTGTAAATCTGTGTATTCACAAAGCATTCGCTTACCCCTCAGTTGATTTTATTTTACAGGAAAGGGTAAATCAGCTGCCGGACCTTCTAGTTAGGTCGTGTGAAGACTTGGAAGACTTGATTCTACATAATCGGTAATTGTGATTCAGGACAATGTTGTAATATGTTTGGGATGAATGTAATAAAGTTGAGTTTGTAGACTTAGTA
Source organism: Centrapalus pauciflorus (assembly GCA_020465985.1). Classification (NCBI taxonomy): domain Eukaryota; kingdom Viridiplantae; phylum Streptophyta; class Magnoliopsida; order Asterales; family Asteraceae; genus Centrapalus; species Centrapalus pauciflorus. Next base: position 18,981 of record JAANYP010004041.1, read on the forward strand.
TTGGAACCTTGTAGCACCATAGGGTGTCTGATTGTAATTGTAACATTTTTATTTTGTATTTTAATGCTTCCACACTTGTTTAAGTATTCAGATCATTATGCAATCAATTATGTGGGCTTTGGTCACATAAACTTATGCCAATTGTGGCCGTAGGTGTTAAAAAGTGTGGCCATATGCTCTTTTAAGTGAGGTAAACGTGTATTCTGTGTGACAATTGTCAATACAATGGCCACTTTAGTTTTATATGTGTGTGGCTGATTGCAACCATCTGGTCACACAACGAGCATCTTGATGTGGGCTTTGGTCACATAAAATTATTCCAATTTTGGTCGTTGGTGTTTTAAAGTGTGACCATATGCTCTTTTAAGTGAGATAAACTTGTATTTTAAGTGACTATTGTCCATACAACGACGACATTATTTTTATTTGTGTGTGGCTAATTACAACCATTTGGTCACACAACGAGTGTCTTGTTGTGGGCTTTGGTCACATAAATTTATGCCAAAATTGGCCATAGGAGTTAAAAAGTGTGATCATATGCTCTTTTAAGTGAGGTAAACTTGTATTTTGTGTGACTATTGTTTTTGCGATGAACACTTTATTTTCATGTGTGTGTTGCTGATTGCAACCATTTGGTCACACAATTAGTGTCTTGTTGTAGGCTTTGGCCATATAAAATTATGCCAAATGTGGACGTAGGTGTTAAAAAGTGTGACCATATGCTCTTTTAAGTGAGGAAACCTTCTTTTATGTGTGACTATTGTCCATGCAATGGCCACTTTATTTTTATTTGTGTGTGGCTGATTGCAACCATTTGCTCCCACAACGAGTGTGCTGTTGTGGGCTTTGTTCACATAAAATTATGCTAAATGTGGACGTAGGTTTTAAAAAGTATGACCATACGCTCTTTTAAGTGAGGTAAACTTGTATTTTGTGTGACGATTGTCCATGCAATGGCCACTTCATTTTTATTTGCGTGTGGCTGATTACAAAAATTTGGTCACACAACGAGTGTCTTGTTGTGGGTTTTGGTCACATAACATTATGCCAAATGTGGCTGTAGGTGTTAAAAAGTGTGCCCATATGCTCTTTTAAGTTAAGTAAACTTGTATTTTGTGTGACTATTGTCCATGCAATGGCCACTTAATTTTTATTTGTGTGTGGCTGATTGCAAAAATTTGGTCACAGAAAGAGTGTCTTGTTGTGGGCTTTAGTCACATAAAGTTATGCCAAATGTAGCCGTAAATGTTAAAATGTGTGACCATATGCTCTTTTAAGTGTGGTAAACTTGTATTTTGTGTGACTATTGTCCATGCAATGGCCACTTTAGTTTTATGTGTGGGGCTGATTGCAACCGTTTGGTCACACAACGAGTGTCTTGTTGTGGGCTTTGGTCACATAAATTTATGCCAAATGTCGCCGTAGGTGTTAAAAAGTGTGGCCATATGCTCTTTTAAGTGAGGTAAACGTGTATTCTGTGTGACAATTGTCAATACAATGGCCACTTTAGTGTTTTTTGCGTGTGGCTGATTGCAACCATTTGGTCACACGACGAGTGTCTTGTTGTAGGCTTTGTTCACATAAACTTATGGTAATTGTGGCCGTAGGTGTAAAAAGTGTGGCCATATGCTCTTTTAAGTGAGGTAAACTTGTATTCTGTGTGACAATTGTCAGTGCAATGGCCACTTTAGTTTTATATATGTGTGGCTAATTACAACCATTTGGTCACACAACGAGCATCTTGTTGTGGGCTTTGGTCACATAAATTTATGCCAATTTTGGTCGTTGGTGTTTTAAAGTGTGACCATATGCTCTTTTAAGCGAGATAAACTTGTATTTTAAGTGACTATTGTCCATACAACGGGCACTTTATTTTTATTTGTGTGTGTCTAATTACAACCATTTGGTCACACAACGGGGGTCTTGTTGTGGGCTTTGGTCACATAAAATTATGCCAAAAGTGGCCAAAGGAGTTAAAAAGTGTGACCATATGTTCTTTTAAGTGAGGTAAACTTGTATTTTGTGTGACTATTGTTTTTGCGATGAACACTTTATTTTCATGTGTGTGTTGCTGATTGCAACCATTTGGTCACACAATGAGTGTCTTGTTGTGGGCTTTGGCAATAAAAAATTATGCCAAATGTGGACGTAGGTGTTAAAAAGTGTGACCATATGCTCTTTTAAGTGAGGAAACCTTCTTTTATGTGTGACTATTGTCAATGCAATGGCCACTTCATTTTTATTTGCGTGTGGCTGATTACAAAAATTTGGTCACACAACGAGTGTCTTGTTGTGGGTTTTGGTCACATAACATTATGCCAAATGTGGCTGTAGGTGTTAAAAAGTGTGCCCATATGCTCTTTTAAGTTAAGTAAACTTGTATTTTGTGTGACTATTGTCCATGCAATGGCCACTTAATTTTTATTTGTGTGTGGCTGATTGCAAAAATTTGGTCACAGAAAGAGTGTCTTGTTGTGGGCTTTAGTCACATAAAGTTATGCCAAATGTAGCCGTAAATGTTAAAATGTGTGACCATATGCTCTTTTAAGTGTGGTAAACTTGTATTTTGTGTGACTATTGTCCATGCAATGGCCACTTTAGTTTTATGTGTGGGGCTGATTGCAACCGTTTGGTCACACAACGAGTGTCTTGTTATGGGCTTTGGTCACATAAATTTATGCCAAATGTCGCCGTAGGTGTTAAAAAGTGTGGCCATATGCTCTTTTAAGTGAGGTAAACGTGTATTCTGTGTGACAATTGTCAATACAATGGCCACTTTAGTGTTTTTTGCGTGTGGCTGATTGCAACCATTTGGTCACACGACGAGTGTCTTGTTGTAGGCTTTGTTCACATAAACTTATGGTAATTGTGGCCGTAGGTGTAAAAAGTGTGGCCATATGCTCTTTTAAGTGAGGTAAACTTGTATTCTGTGTGACAATTGTCAGTGCAATGGCCACTTTAGTTTTATATATGTGTGGCTAATTACAACCATTTGGTCACACAACGAGCATCTTGTTGTGGGCTTTGGTCACATAAATTTATGCCAATTTTGGTCGTTGGTGTTTTAAAGTGTGACCATATGCTCTTTTAAGCGAGATAAACTTGTATTTTAAGTGACTATTGTCCATACAACGGGCACTTTATTTTTATTTGTGTGTGTCTAATTACAACCATTTGGTCACACAACGGGGGTCTTGTTGTGGGCTTTGGTCACATAAAATTATGCCAAAAGTGGCCAAAGGAGTTAAAAAGTGTGACCATATGTTCTTTTAAGTGAGGTAAACTTGTATTTTGTGTGACTATTGTTTTTGCGATGAACACTTTATTTTCATGTGTGTGTTGCTGATTGCAACCATTTGGTCACACAATGAGTGTCTTGTTGTGGGCTTTGGCAATAAAAAATTATGCCAAATGTGGACGTAGGTGTTAAAAAGTGTGACCATATGCTCTTTTAAGTGAGGAAACCTTCTTTTATGTGTGACTATTGTCAATGCAATGGCCACTTCATTTTTATTTGCGTGTGGCTGATTACAAAAATTTGGTCACACAACGAGTGTCTTGTTGTGGGTTTTGGTCACATAACATTATGCCAAATGTGGCTGTAGGTGTTAAAAAGTGTGCCCATATGCTCTTTTAAGTTAAGTAAACTTGTATTTTGTGTGACTATTGTCCATGCAATGGCCACTTAATTTTTATTTGTGTGTGGCTGATTGCAAAAATTTGGTCACAGAAAGAGTGTCTTGTTGTGGGCTTTAGTCACATAAAGTTATGCCAAATGTAGCCGTAAATGTTAAAATGTGTGACCATATGCTCTTTTAAGTGTGGTAAACTTGTATTTTGTGTGACTATTGTCCATGCAATGGCCACTTTAGTTTTATGTGTGGGGCTGATTGCAACCGTTTGGTCACACAACGAGTGTCTTGTTATGGGCTTTGGTCACATAAATTTATGCCAAATGTCGCCGTAGGTGTTAAAAAGTGTGGCCATATGCTCTTTTAAGTGAGGTAAACGTGTATTCTGTGTGACAATTGTCAATACAATGGCCACTTTAGTGTTTTTTGCGTGTGGCTGATTGCAACCATTTGGTCACACGACGAGTGTCTTGTTGTAGGCTTTGTTCACATAAACTTATGGTAATTGTGGCCGTAGGTGTAAAAAGTGTGGCCATATGCTCTTTTAAGTGAGGTAAACTTGTATTCTGTGTGACAATTGTCAGTGCAATGGCCACTTTAGTTTTATATATGTGTGGCTAATTACAACCATTTGGTCACACAACGAGCATCTTGTTGTGGGCTTTGGTCACATAAATTTATGCCAATTTTGGTCGTTGGTGTTTTAAAGTGTGACCATATGCTCTTTTAAGCGAGATAAACTTGTATTTTAAGTGACTATTGTCCATACAACGGGCACTTTATTTTTATTTGTGTGTGTCTAATTACAACCATTTGGTCACACAACGGGGGTCTTGTTGTGGGCTTTGGTCACATAAAATTATGCCAAAAGTGGCCAAAGGAGTTAAAAAGTGTGACCATATGTTCTTTTAAGTGAGGTAAACTTGTATTTTGTGTGACTATTGTTTTTGCGATGAACACTTTATTTTCATGTGTGTGTTGCTGATTGCAACCATTTGGTCACACAATGAGTGTCTTGTTGTGGGCTTTGGCCATAAAAAATTATGCCAAATGTGGACGTAGGTGTTAAAAAGTGTGACCATATGCTCTTTTAAGTAAGGAAACCTTCTTTTATGTGTGACTATTGTCAATGCAATGGCCACTTTATTTTTATTTGTGTGTGGCTGATTGCAACCATTTGGTCCCACAACGAGTGTGCTGTTGTGGGCTTTGTTCACATAAAATTATGCTAAATGTGGACGTAGGTTTTAAAAAGTATGACCATATGCTCTTTTAAGTGAGGTAAACTTGTATTTTGTGTGACCATTGTCCATGCAATGGCCACTTAATTTTTATTTGCGTGTGGCTGATTACAAAAATTTGGTCACACAACGAGTGTCTTGTTGTGGGTTTTGGTCACATAACATTATGCCAAATGTGGCTGTAGGTGTTAAAAAGTGTGACCATATGCCCTTTTAAGTTAAGTAAACTTGTATTTTGTGTGACTATTGTCCATGCAATGGCCACTTCATTTTTATTTGTGTGTGGCTGGTTGCAAAAATTTGGTCACAGAACGAGTGTCTTGTTGTGGGCTTTAGTCACATAAAGTTATGCCAAATGTAGCCGTAAATGTAAAAATGTGTGACCATATGCTCTTTTAAGTGTGGTAAACTTGTATTTTCTGTGACTATTGTCCATGCAATGGCCACTTTAGTTTTATGTGTGTGGGGCTGATTGCAACCGTTTGGTCACACAACGAGTGTCTTGTTGTGGGCTTTGGTCACATAAAATTATGCCAAATGTCGCCGTAGGTGTTAAAAAGTGTGGCCATATGCTCTTTTAAGTGAGGTAAACGTGTATTCTGTGTGACAATTGTCAATACAATGGCCACTTTAGTTTTTTTTGCGTGTGGCTGATTGCAACCATTTGGTCACACGACGAGTGTCTTGTTGTAGGCTTTGTTCACATAAACTTATGGTAATTGTGGTCGTAGCTGTTAAAAAGTGTGGCCATATGCTCTTTTAAGGAGGTAAACTTTTATTCTGTGTGACAATTGTCAGTGCAATGGCCACTTTAGTTTTATATGTGTGTGGCTAGATACAACCATTTGGTCACACAACGAGCATCTTGTTATGGGCTCTGGTCACATAAATTTATGCCAATTTTGGTCGTTGGTGTTTTAAAGTGTGATCATATGCTCTTTTAAGCGATATAAACTTGTATTTTAAGTGACTATTGTCCATACAACGGGCACTTTATTTTTATTTGTGAGTGTCTAATTACAACCATTTGGTCACACAACGAGTGTCTTGTTGTGGGCTTTGGTCACATAAAATTATGCCAAAAGTGGCCAAAGGAGTTAAAAAGTGTGACCATATGCTCTTTTAAGTGAGGTAAACTTGTATTTTGTGTGACAATTGTTTTTGCGATGAACACTTTATTTCATGTGTGTGTTGCTGATTGCAACCATTTGGTCACACAACGAGTGTCTTGTTGTGGGCTTTGGTCATATAAAATTATGCCAAATGTCGACGTAGGTGTTAAAAAGTGTGACCATATGCTCTTTTAAGGGAGGTAAACTTCTTTTATGTGTGACTATTGTCCATGCAATGGCCACTTTATTTTTATTTGTGTGTGGCTGATTGCAACCATTTGGTCACACAATGAGTGTGCTGTTGTAGGCTTTGTTCACATAAAATTATGCTAAATGTGGACGTATGTTTTAAAAAGTATGACCATATGCTCTTTTAAGTGAGGTAAACTTGTATTTTGTGTGACTATTGTCCATGCAATGTCCACTTTAGTTTTATGTGTGTGGGGTTGATTGCAATCGTTTGGTCACACAACGAGTGTCTTGTTGTGGGCTTTGGTCACATAAAATTATGCCAAATGTCGCCGTAGGTGTTAAAAAGTGTGGCCATATGCTCTTTTAAGTGAGGTAAACGTGTATTCTGTGTGAAAATTGTCAATACAATGGCCACTTTAGTTTTTTTTTGCGTGTGGCTGATTGCAACCATTTGGTCACACGACGAGTGTCTTGTTGTAGGCTTTGTTCACATAAACTTATGGTAATTGTGGTCGTAGGTGTTAAAAAGTGTGGCCGTATGCTCTTTTAAGTGAGGTAAACTTCTTTTATGTGTGACTATTGTCCATGGAATGGCCACTTTATTTTTATTTGTGTGTGGCTGATTGCAACCATTTGGTCACACAACGAGTGTGCTGTTGTAGGCTTTTTTCACATAAAATTATGCTAAATGTGGACATAGGTTTTAAAAAGTATGACCATATGCTCTTTTAAGTGAGGTAAACTTGTATTTTGTGTGACGATTGTCCATGCAATGGCCACTTAATTTTTATTTGCGTGTGGCTGATTGCAAAAATTTTGTCACACAACGAGTGTCTTGTTGTGGATTTTGGTCACATAACATTATGCCAAATGTGGCTGTAGGTGTTAAAAAGTGTGACCATATGCTCTTTTAAGTTAAGTAAACTTGTATTTTGTGTGACTATTGTCCATGCAATGGCCACTTAATTTTTATTTGTGTGTGGCTGATTGCAAAAATTTGGTCACAGAACGAGTGTCTTGTTGTGGGCTTTAGTCACATAAAGTTATGCCAAATGTGGCCGTAGATGTTAAAATGTGTGACCATATGCTCTTTCAAGTGAGATAAACTTGTATTTTAAGTGACTATTGTCCATACAACGGGCACTTTATTTTTATTTGTGTGTGTCTAATTACAACCATTTGGTCACACAACGAGTGTCTTGTTGTGGGCTTTGGTCACATAAAATTATGCCAAAAGTGGCCAAAGGAGTTAAAAAGTGTGACCATATGCTCTTTTAAGTGAGGTAAACTTGTATTTTGTGTGACTATTGTTTTTGCGATGAACACTTTATTTCATGTGTGTGTTGCTGATTGCAACCATTTGGTCACACAACGAGTTTCTTGTTGTGGGCTTTGCTCATATAAAATTATGCCAAATGTGGACGTAGGTGTTAAAAAGTGTGACCATATGCTCTTTTAAGGGAGGTAAACTTCTTTTATGTGTGACTATTGTCCATGCAATGGCCACTTTATTTTTATTTGTGTGTGGCTGATTGCAACCATTTGGTCACACAACGAGTGTGCTGTTGTAGGCTTTTTTCACATAAAATTATGCTAAATGTGGACGTACGTTTTAAAAAGTATGACCATATGCTCTTTTAAGTGAGGTAAACTTGTATTTTGTGTGACAATTGTCCATGCAATGGCCACTTTATTTTTATTTGTGTGTGTCTAATTACAACCATTTGGTCACACAACGAGTGTCTTGTTGTGGGCTTTGGTCACATAAAATTATGCCAAAAGTGGCCAAAGGAGTTAAAAAGTGTGACCATATGCTCTTTTAAGTGAGGTAAACTTGTATTTTGTGTGACTATTGTTTTTGCGATGAACACTTTATTTCATGTGTGTGTTGCTGATTGCAACCATTTGGTCACACAACGAGTTTCTTGTTGTGGGCTTTGGTCATATAAAATTATGCCAAATGTGGACGTAGGTGTTAAAAAGTGTGGCCGTATGCTCTTTTAAGTGAGGTAAACTTCTTTTATGTGTGACTATTGTCCATGGAATGGCCACTTTATTTTTATCTGTGTGTGGCTGATTGCAACCATTTGGTCACACAATGAGTGTGCTGTTGTAGGCTTTTTTCACATAAAATTATGCTAAATGTGGACGTAGGTTTTAAAAAGTATGACCATATGCTCTTTTAAGTGAGGTAAACTTGTATTTTGTGTGACGATTGTCCATGCAATGGCCACTTAATTTTTATTTGCGTGTGGCTGATTGCAAAAATTTTGTCACACAACGAGTGTCTTGTTGTGGGTTTTGGTCACATAACATTATGCCAAATGTGGCTGTAGGTGTTAAAAAGTGTGACCATATGCTCTTTTAAGTTAAGTAAACTTGTATTTTGTGTGACTATTGTCCATGCAATGGCCACTTAATTTTTATTTGTGTGTGGCTGATTGCAAAAATTTGGTCACAGAACGAGTGTCTTGTTGTGGGCTTTAGTCACATAAAGTTATGCCAAATGTGGCCGTAGATGTTAAAATGTGTGACCATATGCTCTTTCAAGTGAGATAAACTTGTATTTTAAGTGACTATTGTCCATACAACGGGCACTTTATTTTTATTTGTGTGTGTCTAATTACAACCATTTGGTCACACAACGAGTGTCTTGTTGTGGGCTTTGGTCACATAAAATTATGCCAAAAGTGGCCAAAGGAGTTAAAAAGTGTGACCATATGCTCTTTTAAGTGAGGTAAACTTGTATTTTGTGTGACTATTGTTTTTGCGATGAACACTTTATTTCATGTGTGTGTTGCTGATTGCAACCATTTGGTCACACAACGAGTTTCTTGTTGTGGGCTTTGGTCATATAAAATTATGCCAAATGTGGACGTAGGTGTTAAAAAGTGTGACCATATGCTCTTTTAAGGGAGGTAAACTTCTTTTATGTGTGACTATTGTCCATGCAATGGCCACTTTATTTTTATTTGTGTGTGGCTGATTGCAACCATTTGGTCACACAACGAGTGTGCTGTTGTAGGCTTTGTTCACATAAAATTATGCTAAATGTGGACTTAGGTTTTAAAAAGTATGACCATATGCTCTTTTAAGTGAGGTAAACTTGTATTTTGTGTGACTATTGTCCATGCAATGGCCACTTTAGTTTTATGTGTGTGGGGCTGATTGCAACCGTTTGGTCACACAACGAGTGTCTTGTTGTGGGCTTTGGTCACATAAAATTATGCCAAATGTCGCCGTAGGTGTTAAAAAGTGTGGCCGTATGCTCTTTTAAGTGAGGTAAACGTGTATTCTGTGTGACAATTGTCAATACAATGGCCACTTTAGTTTTTTTTGCGTGTGGCTGATTGCAACCATTTGGTCACACGACGAGTGTCTTGTTGTAGGCTTTGTTCACATAAACTTATGGTAATTGTGGCCGTAGGTGTTAAAAAGTGTGGCCATATGCTCTTTTAAGTGAGGTAAACTTCTTTTATGTGTGACTATCGTCCATGGAATGGCCACTTTATTTTTATTTGTGTGTGGCTGATTGCAACCATTTGGTCACACAACGAGTGTGCTGTTGTAGGCTTTTTTCACATAAAATTATGCTAAATGTGGACGTAGGTGTAAAAAGTGTGGCCATATGCTCTTTTAAGTGAGGTAAACTTGTATTCTGTGTGAATTGTCAGTGCAATGGCCACTTTAGTTTTATATGTGTGTGGCTAATTACAACCATTTGGTCACACACATAAATTTATGCCAATTTTGGTCGTTGGTGTTTTAAAGTGTGACCATATGCTCTTTTAAGCGAGATAAACTTGTATTTTAAGTGACTATTGTCCATACAACGGGCACTTTATTTTTATTTGTGTGTGTCTAATTACAACCATTTGGTCACAAAACGAGTGTCTTGTTGTGGGCTTTGGTCACATAAAATTATGCCAAAAGTGGCCAAAGGAGTTAAAAAGTGTGACCATATGCTCTTTTAAGTGAGGTAAACTTGTATTTTGTGTGACTATTGTTTTTGCGATGAACACTTTATTTTCATGTGTGTGTTGCTGATTGCAACCATTTGGTCACACAATGAGTGTCTTGTTGTGGGCTTTGGCCATATAAAATTATGCCAAATGTGGACGTAGGTGTTAAAAAGTGTTACCATATGCTCTTTTAAGTGAGGAAACCTTCTTTTATGTGTGACTATTGCCCATGCAATGGCCTCTTTATTTTTATTTGTGTGTGGCTGATTGCAACCATTTGGTCCCACAACGAGTGTGCTGTTGTGGGCTTTGTTCACATAAAATTATGCTAAATGTGGACGTAGGTTTTAAAAAGTATGACCATATGCTCTTTTAAGTGAGGTAAACTTGTATTTTGTGTGACGATTGTCCATGCAATGGCCACTTAATTTTTATTTGCGTGTGGCTGATTACAAAAATTTGGTCACACAACGAGTGTCTTGTTGTGGGTTTTGGTCACATAACATTATGCCAAATGTGGCTGTAGGTGTTAAAAAGTGTGCCCATATGCTCTTTTAAGTTAAGTAAACTTGTATTTTGTGTGACTATTGTCCATGCAATGGCCACTTAATTTTTATTTGTGTGTGGCTGATTGCAAAAATTTGGTCACAGAACGAGTGTCTTGTTGTGGGCTTTAGTCACATAAAGTTATGCCAAATGTAGCCGTAAATGTAAAAATGTGTGACCATATGCTCTTTTAAGTGAGGAAACCTTCTTTTATGTGTGACTATTGTCCATGCAATGGCCTCTTTATTTTTATTTGTGTGTGGCTGATTGCAACCATTTGGTCCCACAACGAGTGTGCTGTTGTGGGCTTTGTTCACATAAAATTATGCTAAATGTGGACGTAGGTTTTAAAAAGTATGACCATATGCTCTTTTAAGTGAGGTAAACTTGTATTTTGTGTGACGATTGTCCATGCAATGGCCACTTAATTTTTATTTGCGTGTGGCTGATTACAAAAATTTGGTCACACAACGAGTGTCTTGTTGTGGGTTTTGGTCACATAACATTATGCCAAATGTGGCTGTAGGTGTTAAAAAGTGTGCCCATATGCTCTTTTAAGTTAAGTAAACTTGTATTTTGTGTGACTATTGTCCATGCAATGGCCACTTAATTTTTATTTGTGTGTGGCTAATTGCAAAAATTTGGTCACAGAACGAGTGTCTTGTTGTGGGCTTTAGTCACATAAAGTTATGCCAAATGTAGCCGTAAATGTAAAAATGTGTGACCATATGCTCTTTTAAGTGTGGTAAACTTGCATTTTGTGTGACTATTGTCCATGCAATGGCCACTTTAGTTTTATGTGTGTGGGGCTGATTGCAACCGTTTGGTCACACAACGAGTGTCTTGTTGTGGGCTTTGGTCACATAAAATTATGCCAAATGTCGCCGTAGGTGTTAAAAAGTGTGGCCATATGCTCTTTTAAGTAAGGTAAACGTGTATTCTGTGTGACAATTGTCAATACAATGGCCACTTTAGTTTTTTTTTTTGCGTGTGGCTGATTGCAACCATTTGGTCACACGACGAGTGTCTTGTTGTAGGCTTTGTTCACATAAACTTATGGTAATTGTGGCCGTAGGTGTTAAAAAGTGTGGCCATATGCTCTTTTAAGTGAGGTAAACTTTTATTCTGTGTGACAATTGTCAGTGCAATGGCCACTTTAGTTTTATATGTGTGTGGCTAGATACAACCATTTAGTCACACAACGAGCATCTTGTTATGGGCTTTGGTCACATAAATTTATGCCAATTTTGGTCGTTGGTGTTTTAAAGTGTGACCATATGCTCTTCTAAGCGAGATAAACTTGTATTTTAAGTGACTATTGTCCATACAACGGGCACTTTATTTTTATTTGTGTGTGTCTAATTACAACCATTTGGTCACACAACGAGTGTCTTGTTGTGGGCTTTGGTCACATAAAATTATGCCAAAAGTGGCCAAAGGAGTTAAAAAGTGTGACCATATGCTCTTTTAAGTTAAGTAAACTTGTATTTTGTGTGACTATTGTCCATGCAATGGCCACTTTAGTTTTATGTGTGTGGGGCTGATTGCAACCGTTTGGTCACACAACGAGTGTCTTGTTGTGGGCTTTGGTCACATAAAATTATGCCAAATGTCGCCGTAGGTGTTAAAAAGTGTGGCCATATGCTCTTTTAAGTGAGGTAAACGTGTATTCTGTGTGACAATTGTCAATACAATGGCCACTTTAGTTTTTTTTTTTGCGTGTGGCTGATTGCAACCATTTGGTCACACGACGAGTGTCTTGTTGTAGGCTTTGTTCACATAAACTTATGGTAATTTGGCCGTAGGTGTTAAAAAGTGTGGCCATATGCTCTTTTAAGTGAGGTAAACTTTTATTCTGTGTGACAATTGTCAGTGCAATGGCCACTTTAGTTTTATATGTGTGTGGCTAGATACAACCATTTGGTCACACAACGAGCATTTTGTTATGGGCTTTGGTCACATAAATTTATGCCAGTTTTGGTCGTTGGTGTTTTAAAGTGTGACCATATGCTCTTTTAAGCGAGATAAACTTGTATTTTAAGTGACTATTGTCCATACAACGGGCACTTTATTTTTATTTGTGTGTGTCTAATTACAACCATTTGGTCACACAACGAGTGTCTTGTTGTGGGCTTTGGTCACATAAAATTATGCCAAAAGTGGCCAAAGGAGTTAAAAAGTGTGACCATATGCCCTTTTAAGTGAGTTAAACTTGTATTTTGTGTGACTATTGTTTTTGCGATGAACACTTTATTTTCATGTGTGTGTTGCTGATTGCAACCATTTGGTCACACAATGAGTGTCTTGTTGTGAGCTTTGGCCATATAAAATTATGCCAAATGTGGACGTAGGTGTTAAAAAGTGTGACCATATGCTCTTTTAAGTGAGGAAACCTTCTTTTATGTATGACTATTGTCCATGCAATGACCACTTTATTTTTATTTGTGTGTGGCTGATTGCAACCATTTGGTCCCACAACGAGTGTCCTGTTGTGGGCTTTGTTCACATAAAATTATGCTAAATGTGGACGTAGGTTTTAAAAAGTATGACCATTTGCTCTTTTAAGTGATGTAAACTTGTATTTTGTGTGACGATTGTCCATGCAATGGCCACTTAATTTTTATTTGTGTGTGGCTGATTACAAAAGTTTGGTCACACAACGAGTGTCTTGTTGTGAGTTTTGGTCACATAACATTATGCCAAATGTGGCTGTAGGTGTTAAAAAGTGTGCCCATATGCTCTTTTAAGTTAAGTAAACTTGTATTTTGTGTGACTATTGTCCATGCAATGGCCACTTTAGTTTTATGTGTGTGGGGCTGATTGCAACCGTTTGGTCACACAACGAGTGTCTTGTTGTGGTCTTTGGTCACATAAAATTATGCCAAATGTCGCCGTAGGTGTTAAAAAGTGTGGCCATATGCTCTTTTAAGTGAGGTAAACGTGTATTCTGTGTGACAATTGTCAATACAATGGCCACTTTAGTTTTTTTTTTTGCGTGTGGCTGATTGCAACCATTTGGTCACACGACGAGTGTCTTGTTGTAGGCTTTGTTCACATAAACTTATGGTAATTGTGGCCGTAGGTGTTAAAAAGTGTGGCCATATGCTCTTTTAAGTGAGGTAAACTTTTATTCTGTGTGACAATTGTCAGTGCAATGGCCACTTTAGTTTTATATGTGTGTGGCTAGATACAACCATTTGGTCACACAACGAGCATCTTGTTATGGGCTTTGGTCACATAAATTTATGCCAATTTTGGTCGTTGGTGTTTTAAAGTGTGACCATATGCTCTTTTAAGCGAGATGAACTTGTATTTTAAGTAACTATTGTCCATACAACGGGCACTTTATTTTTATTTGTGTGTGTCTAATTACAACCATTTGGTCACACAACGAGTGTCTTGTTGTGGGCTTTGGTCACATAAAATTATGCCAAAAGTGGCCAAAGGAGTTAAAAAGTGTGACCATATGCTCTTTTAAGTGTGGTAAACTTGCATTTTGTGTGACTATTGTCCATGCAATGGCCACTTTAGTTTTATGTGTGTGGGGCTGATTGCAACCGTTTGGTCACACAACGAGTGTCTTGTTGTAGGCTTTGGTCACATAAAATTATGCTAAATGTGGCCGTAGGTGTTAAAAAGTGTGGCCATATGCTCTTTTAAGTGAGGTAAACTTTTATTCTGTGTGACAATTGTCAGCAATGGCCACTTTATTTTTATTTGTGTGTGGCTGATTGCAACCATTTGGTCACACAACGAGTTCTTGTTGTGGGCTTTGTTCACATAAATTATGCCGTAGGTTTTTAAAGTGTGACCATATGCTCTTTTAAGTGAGTAAACTTGTACATTGTCCATGCAATGGCCACTTTATTTTTATTTGTGTGTGGCTAGTTTGGTCACACAACGAGTGTCTTGTTGTGGGCTTTGGTCACATAAAATTATGCCAAAAGTGGCCAAAGGAGTTAAAAAGTGTGACCATATGCTCTTTTAAGTTAAGTAAACTTGTATTTTGTGTGACTATTGTCCATGCAATGGCCACTTTAGTTTTATGTGTGTGGGGCTGATTGCAACCGTTTGGTCACACAACGAGTGTCTTGTTGTGGGCTTTGGTCACATAAAATTATGCCAAATGTCGCCGTAGGTGTTAAAAAGTGTGGCCATATGCTCTTTTAAGGGAGGTAAACGTGTATTCTGTGTGACAATTGTCAATACAATGGCCACTTTAGTTTTTTTTTTGCGTGTGGCTGATTGCAACCATTTGGTCACACGACGAGTGTCTTGTTGTAGGCTTTGTTCACATAAACTTATGGTAATTTGGCCGTAGGTGTTAAAAAGTGTGGCCATATCTCTTTTAAGTGAGGTAAACTTTTATTCTGTGTGACAATTGTCAGTGCAATGGCCACTTTAGTTTTATATGTGTGTGGCTAGATACAACCATTTGGTCACACAACGAGCATCTTGTTATGGGCTTTGGTCACATAAATTTATGCCAGTTTTGGTCGTTGGTGTTTTAAAGTGTGACCATATGCTCTTTTAAGCGAGATAAACTTGTATTTTAAGTGACTATTGTCCATACAACGGGCACTTTATTTTTATTTGTGTGTGTCTAATTACAACCATTTGGTCACACAACGAGTGTCTTGTTGTGGGCTTTGGTCACATAAAATTATGCCAAAAGTGGCCAAAGGAGTTAAAAAGTGTGACCATATGCCCTTTTAAGTGAGTTAAACTTGTATTTTGTGTGACTATTGTTTTTGCGATGAACACTTTATTTTCATGTGTGTGTTGCTGATTGCAACCATTTGGTCACACAATGAGTGTCTTGTTGTGAGCTTTGGCCATATAAAATTATGCCAAATGTGGACGTAGGTGTTAAAAAGTGTGACCATATGCTCTTTTAAGTGAGGAAACCTTCTTTTATGTATGACTATTGTCCATGCAATGGCCACTTTATTTTTATTTGTGTGTGGCTGATTGCAACCATTTGGTCCCACAACGAGTGTCCTGTTGTGGGCTTTGTTCACATAAAATTATGCTAAATGTGGACGTAGGTTTTAAAAAGTATGACCATTTGCTCTTTTAAGTGATGTAAACTTGTATTTTGTGTGACGATTGTCCATGCAATGGCCACTTAATTTTTATTTGTGTGTGGCTGATTACAAAAGTTTGGTCACACAACGAGTGTCTTGTTGTGAGTTTTGGTCACATAACATTATGCCAAATGTGGCTGTAGGTGTTAAAAAGTGTGCCCATATGCTCTTTTAAGTTAAGTAAACTTGTATTTTGTGTGACTATTGTCCATGCAATGGCCACTTTAGTTTTATGTGTGTGGGGCTGATTGCAACCGTTTGGTCACACAACGAGTGTCTTGTTGTGGGCTTTGGTCACATAAAATTATGCCAAATGTCGCCGTAGGTGTTAAAAAGTGTGGCCATATGCTCTTTTAAGTGAGGTAAACGTGTATTCTGTGTGACAATTGTCAATACAATGGCCACTTTAGTTTTTTTTTGCGTGTGGCTGATTGCAACCATTTGGTCACACGACGAGTGCCTTGTTGTAGGCTTTGTTCACATAAACTTATGGTAATTGTGGCCTGTTAAAAAGTGTGGCCATATGCTCTTTTAAAAAGTGTGGCCATATGCTCTTTTAAGTGAGGTAAACTTTTATTCTGTGTGACAATTGTCAGTGCAATGGCCACTTTAGTTTTATATGTGTGTGGCTAGATACAACCATTTGGTCACACAACGAGCATCTTGTTATGGGCTTTGGTCACATAAATTTATGCCAATTTTGGTCGTTGGTGTTTTAAAGTGTGACCATATGCTCTTTTAAGCGAGATAAACTTGTATTTTAAGTGACTATTGTCCATACAACGGGCACTTTATTTTTATTTGTGTGTGTCTAATTACAACCATTTGGTCACACAACGAGTGTCTTGTTGTGGGCTTTGGTCACATAAAATTATGCCAAAAGTGGCCAAAGGAGTTAAAAAGTGTGACCATATGCTCTTTTAAGTGAGGTAAACTTGTATTTTGTGTGACTATTGTTTTTGCGATGAACACTTTATTTTCATGTGTGTGTTGCTGATTGCAACCATTTGGTCACACAATGAGTGTCTTGTTGTGGGCTTTGGCCATATAAAATTATGCCAAATGTGGACGTAGGTGTTAAAAAGTGTGACCATATGCTCTTTTAAGTGAGGAAACCTTCTTTTATGTGTGACTATTGTCCATGCAATGGCCACTTTATTTTTATTTGTGTGTGGCTGATTGCAACCATTTGGTCAGACAACGAGTGTGCTGTTGTGGGCTTTGTTCACATAAAATTATGCTAAATGTGGACGTAGGTTTTAAAAAGTATGACCATATGCTCTTTTAAGTGAGGTAAACTTGTATTTTGTGTGACCATTGTCCATGCAATGGCCACTTAATTTTTATTTGTGTGTGGCTGATTACAAAAGTTTGGTCACACAACGAGTGTCTTGTTGTGGGTTTTAGTCACATAACATTATGCCAAATGTGGCTGTAGGTGTTAAAAAGTGTGACCATATGCTCTTTTAAGTTAAGTAAACTTGTATTTTGTGTGACTATTGTCCATGCAATGGCCACTTAATTTTTATTTGTGTGTGGCTGATTGCAAAAATTTGGTCACAGAACGAGTGTCTTGTTGTGGGCTTTAGTCACACAAAGTTATGCCAAATGTAGCCGTAAATGTAAAAATGTGTGACCATATGCTCTTTTAAGTGTGGTAAACTTGTATTTTGTGTGACTATTGTCCATGCAATGGCCACTTTAGTTTTATGTGTGTGGGGCTGATTGCAACCGTGTGGTCACACAACGAGTGTCTTGTTGTGGGCTTTGGTCACATAAAATTATGCCAAATGTCGCCGTAGGTGTTAAAAAGTGTGGCCATATGCTCTTTTAAGTGAGGTAAACGTGTATTCTGTGTGACAATTGTCAATACAATGGCCACTTTAGTTTTTTTTTTGCGTGTGGCTGATTGCAACCATTTGGTCACACGACGAGTGTCTTGTTGTAGGCTTTGTTCACATAAACTTATGGTAATTTGGCCGTAGGTGTTAAAAAGTGTGGCCATATGCTCTTTTAAGTGAGGTAAACTTTTATTCTGTGTGACAATTGTCAGTGCAATGGCCACTTTAGTTTTATATGTGTGTGGCTAGATACAACCATTTGGTCACACAACGAGCATTTTGTTATGGGCTTTGGTCACATAAATTTATGCCAGTTTTGGTCGTTGGTGTTTTAAAGTGTGACCATATGCTCTTTTAAGCGAGATAAACTTGTATTTTAAGTGACTATTGTCCATACAACGGGCACTTTATTTTTATTTGTGTGTGTCTAATTACAACCATTTGGTCACACAACGAGTGTCTTGTTGTGGGCTTTGGTCACATAAAATTATGCCAAAAGTGGCCAAAGGAGTTAAAAAGTGTGACCATATGCTCTTTTAAGTGAGGTAAACTTGTATTTTGTGTGACTATTGTTTTTGCGATGAACATTTTATTTTCATGTGTGTGTTGCTGATTGCAACCACTTGGTCACACAATGAGTGTCTTGTTTTGAGCTTTGGCCATATAAAATTATGCCAAATGTGGACGTAGGTGTTAAAAAGTGTGACCATATGCTCTTTTAAGTGAGGAAACCTTCTTTTATGTATGACTATTGTCCATGCAATGGCCACTTTATTTTTATTTGTTTGTGGCTGATTGCAACCATTTGGTCCCACAACGAGTGTGCTGTTGTGGGCTTTGTTCACATAAAATTATGCTAAATGTGGACGTAGGTTTTAAAAAGTATGACCATTTGCTCTTTTAAGTGATGTAAACTTGTATTTTGTGTGACGATTGTCCATGCAATGGCCACTTAAGTTTTATTTGTGTGTGGCTGATTACAAAAGTTTGGTCACACAACGAGTGTCTTGTTGTGGGTTTTAGTCACATAACATTATGCCAAATGTGGCTGTAGGTGTTAAAAAGTGTGACCATATGCTCTTTTAAGTTAAGTAAACTTGTATTTTGTGTGACTATTGTCCATGCAATGGCCACTTAATTTTTAATTTGGTCACAGAACGAGTGTCTTGTTGTGGGCTTTAGTCACACAAAGTTATGCCAAATGTAGCCGTAAATGTAAAAATGTGTGACCATATGCTCTTTTAAGTGTGGTAAACTTGTATTTTGTGTGACTATTGTCCATGCAATGGCCACTTTAGTTTTATGTGTGTGGGGCTGATTGCAACCGTGTGGTCACACAACGAGTGTCTTGTTGTGGGCTTTGGTCACATAAAATTATGCCAAATGTCGCCGTAGGTGTTAAAAAGTGTGGCCATATGCTCTTTTAAGTGAGGTAAACGTGTATTCTGTGTGACAATTGTCAATACAATGGCCACTTTAGTTTTTTTTTGCGTGTGGCTGATTGCAACCATTTGGTCACACGACGAGTGTCTTGTTGTAGGCTTTGTTCACATAAACTTATGGTAATTGTGGCCGTAGGTGTTAAAAAGTGTGGCCATATGCTCTTTTAAGTGAGGTAAACTTTTATTCTGTGTGACAATTGTCAGTGCAATGTCCACTTTAGTTTTATATGTGTGTGGCTAGATACAACCATTTGGTCACACAACGAGCATCTTGTTATGGGCTTTGGTCACATAAATTTATGCCAATTTTGGTCGTTGGTGTTTTAAAGTGTGACCATATGCTCTTTTAAGCGAGATAAACTTGTATTTTAAGTGACTATTGTCCATACAACGGGCACTTTATTTTTATTTGTGTGTGTCTAATTACAACCATTTGGTCACACAACGAGTGTCTTGTTGTGGGCTTTGGTCACATAAAATTATGCCAAAAGTGGCCAAAGGAGTTAAAAAGTGTGACCATATGCTCTTTTAAGTGAGGTAAACTTGTATTTTGTGTGACTATTGTTTTTGCGATGAACACTTTATTTTCATGTGTGTGTTGCTGATTGCAACCATTTGGTCACACAATGAGTGTCTTGTTGTGAGCTTTGGCCATATAAAATTATGCCAAATGTGGACGTAGGTGTTAAAAAGTGTGACCATATGCTCTTTTAAGTGAGGAAACCTTCTTTTATGTATGACTATTGTCCATGCAATGGCCACTTTATTTTTATTTGTGTGTGGCTGATTGCAACCATTTGGTCCCACAACGAGTGTCCTGTTGTGGGCTTTGTTCACATAAAATTATGCTAAATGTGGACGTAGGTTTTAAAAAGTATGACCATTTGCTCTTTTAAGTGATGTAAACTTGTATTTTGTGTGACGATTGTCCATGCAATGGCCACTTAATTTTTATTTGTGTGTGGCTGATTACAAAAGTTTGGTCACACAACGAGTGTCTTGTTGTGGGTTTTGGTCACATAACATTATGCCAAATGTGGCTGTAGGTGTTAAAAAGTGTGACCATATGCTCTTTTAAGTTAAGTAAACTTGTATTTTGTGTGACTATTGTCCATGCAATGACCACTTAATTTTTATTTGTGTGTGGCTGATTGCAAAAATTTGGTCACAGAACGAGTGTCTTGTTGTGGGCTTTAGTCACACAAAGTTATGCCAAATGTAGCCGTAAATGTAAAAATGTGTGACCATATGCTCTTTTAAGTGTGGTAAACTTGTATTTTGTGTGACTATTGTCCATGCAATGGCCACTTTAGTTTTATGTGTGTGGGGCTGATTGCAACCGTGTGGTCACACAACGAGTATCTTGTTGTGGGCTTTGGTCACATAAAATTATGCCAAATGTCGCCGTAGGTGTTAAAAAGTGTGGCCATATGCACTTTTAAGTGAGGTAAACGTGTATTCTGTGTGGCAATTGTCAATACAATGGCCACTTTAGTTTTTTTTTGCGTGTGGCTGATTGCAACCATTTGGTCACACGACGAGTGTCTTGTTGTAGGCTTTGTTCACATAAACTTATGGTAATTGTGGCCGTAGGTGTTAAAAAGTGTGGCCATATGCTCTTTTAAGTGAGGTAAACTTTTATTCTGTGTGACAATTGTCAGTGCAATGGCCACTTTAGTTTTATATGAGTGTGGCTAGATACAACCATTTGGTCACACAACGAGCATCTTGTTATGGGCTTTGGTCACATAAATTTATGCCAATTTTGGTCGTTGGTGTTTTAAAGTGTGACCATATGCTCTTTTAAGCGAGATAAACTTGTATTTTAAGTGACTATTGTCCATACAACGGGCACTTTATTTTTATTTGTGTGTGTCTAATTACAACCATTTGGTCACACAACGAGTGTCTTGTTGTGGGCTTTGGTCACATAAAATTATGCCAATAGTGGCCAATGGAGTTAAAAAGTGTGACCATATGCTCTTTTAATTTAAGTAAACTTGTATTTTGTGTGACTATTGTCCATGCAATGGCCACTTTAGTTTTATGTGTGTGGGGCTGATTGCAACCGTTTGGTCACACAACGAGTGTCTTGTTGTGGGCTTTGGTCACATAAAATTATGCCAAATGTCGCCGTAGGTGTTAAAAAGTGTGGCCATATGCTCTTTTAAGTGAGGTAAACGTGTATTCTGTGTGACAATTGTCAATACAATGGCCACTTTAGTTTTTTTTTTTGCGTGTGGCTGATTGCAACCATTTGGTCACACGACGAGTGTCTTGTTGTAGGCTTTGTTCACATAAACTTATGGTAATTGTGGCCGTAGCTGTTAAAAAGTGTGGCCATATGCTCTTTTAAGTGAGGTAAACTTTTATTCTGTGTGAGAATTGTCAGTGCAATGGCCACTTTAGTTTTATATGTGTGTGGCTAGATACAACCATTTGGTCACACAACGAGCATCTTGTTATGGGCTTTGGTCACATAAATTTATGCCAATTTTGGTCGTTGGTGTTTTAAAGTGTGACCATATGCTCTTTTAAGCGAGATAAACTTGTATTTTAAGTGACTATTGTCCATACAACGGGCACTTTATTTTTATTTGTGTGTGTCTAATTACAACCATTTGGTCACACAACGAGTGTCTTGTTGTGGGCTTTGGTCACATAAAATTATGCCAAAAGTGGCCAAAGGAGTTAAAAAGTGTGACCATATGCTCTTTTAAGTGAGGTAAACTTGTATTTGTGTGACTATTGTTTTTGCGATGAACACTTTATTTCATGTGTGTGTTGTTGATTGCAACCATTTGGTCACACAACGAGTGTCTTGTTGTGGGCTTTGGTCATATAAAATTATGCCAAATGTGGACGTAGGTGTTAAAAAGTGTGACCATATGCTCTTTTAAGGGAGGTAAACTTCTTTTATGTGTGACTATTGTCCATGCAATGGCCACTTTATTTTTATATGTGTGTGGCTGATTGCAACCATTTGGTCACACAATGAGCGTGCTGTTGTAGGCCTTGTTCACATAAAATTATGCTAAATGTGGACGTAGGTTTTAAAAAGTATGACCATATGCTCTTTTAAGTGAGGTAAACTTGTATTTTGTGTGACTATTGTCCATGCAATGGCCACATTAGTTTTATGTGTGTGGGGCTGATTGCAACCGTTTGGTCACACAACGAGTGTCTTGTTGTGGGCTTTGGTCACATAAAATTATGCCAAATGTCGCCGTAGGTGTTAAAAAGTGTGGCCATATGCTCTTTTAAGTGAGGTAAACGTGTATTCTGTGTGTCAATTGTCAATACAATGGCCACTTTAGTTTTTTTTGCGTGTGGCTGATTGCAACCATTTGGTCACACGACGAGTGTCTTGTTGTAGGCTTTGTTCACATAAACTTATGGTAATTGTGGCCGTAGGTGTTAAAACGTGTGGCCATATGCTCTTTTAAGTGAGGTAAACTTCTTTTATGTGTGACTATTGTCCATGGAATGGCCACATTATTTTTATTTGTGTGTGGCTGATTGCAACCATTTGGTCACACAACGAGTGTGCTGTTGTAGGCTTTTTTCACATAAAATTATGCTAAATGTGGACGTAGGTTTTAAAAAGTATGACCATATGCTCTTTTAAGTGAGGTAAACTTGTATTTTGTGTGACGATTGTCCATGCATTGGCCACTTAATTTTTATTTGCGTGTGGCTGATTGCAAAAATTTGGTCACACAACGAGAGTCTTGTTGTGGGTATTGGTCACATAACATTATGCCAAATGTGGCTGTAGGTGTTAAAAAGTGTGACCATATGCTCTTTTAAGTTAAGTAAACTTGTATTTTGTGTGACTATTGTCCATGCAATGGCCACTTTAGTTTTATGTGTGTGGGGCTGATTACAACCGTTTGGTCACACAACGAGTGTCTTGTTGTGGGCTTTGGTCACATAAAATTATGCCAAATGTCGCCGTAGGTGTTAAAAAGTGTGGCCATATGCTCTTTTAAGTGAGGTAAACGTGTATTTTGTGTGTGGCTGATTGCAACCATTTGGTCACACGACGAGTGTCTTGTTGTAGGCTTTGTTCACATAAACTTATGGTAATTGTGGCCGTAGGTGTTAAAAAGTGTGGCCATATGCTCTTTTAAGTGAGGCAAACTTCTTTTATGTGTGACTATTGTCCAGGAATGGCCACTTTATTTTTATTTGTGTGTGGCTGATTGCAACCATTTGGTCACACAACGAGTGTGCTGTTGTAGGCTTTTTTCACATAAAATTATGCTAAATGTGGACGTAGGTTTTAAAAAGTATGACCATATGCTCTTTTAAGTGAGGTAAACTTGTATTTTGTGTGACGATTGTCCATGCAATGGCCACTTAATTTTTATTTGCGTGTGGCTGATTGCAAAAATTTGGTCACACAACGAGTGTCTTGTTGTGGGTTTTGGTCACATAACATTATGCCAAATGTGGCTGTAGGTGTTAAAAAGTGTGACCATATGCTCTTTTAAGTTAAGTAAGCTTGTATTTTGTGTGACTATTGTCCATGCAACGGCCACTTAATTTTTATTTGTGTGTGGCTGATTGCAAAAATTTGGTCACAGAACGAGTGTCTTGTTGTGGGCTTTAGTCACATAAAGTTATGCCAAATGTGGCCGTAAATGTTAAAATGTGTGACCATATGCTCTTCTAAGTGTGGTAAACTTGTATTTTGTGTGACTATTGTCCATGCAATGGCGACTTTAGTTTTATGTGTGTGGGGCTGATTGCAACCGTTTGGTCACACAAGGAGTGTCTAGTTGTGGGCTTTGGTCACTTAAAATTATGCCAAATGTGGTCGTAGGTTTTCAAAAGTGCGACCATATGCTCTTTAAAGTGACCTAAATTTTGTGACTATTGTCCATGCAATGGCCACTTTTTTTTTGTGTGTGGCTGATTGCAACCATTTGGTCACATGACGAGTGACTTGTTGTGGCCTTTGTTCACATAAACTTATGCCAATTGTGGCCATAGGTGTTAAAAAGTGTGGCAGTATGCTCTTTTAAGTAAGGTAAACTTGTATTCTGTGTGACTATTGTCCATGTAATGGCCACTTTAGTTTTATGTGTGTGGGGCTGATTGCAACCGTTTGGTCACACAAGGAGTGTCTTGTTGTGGGCTTTGGTCACTTAAAATTATGCCAAATGTCGTCGTAAGTGTTCAAAAGTGCGACCATATGCTCTTTAAAGTGAGGTAAATTTTGTGACTATTGTCCATGCAATGGCCACTTTATTTTTTTTTTTTTTTGTGTGTGGCTCATTGCAACCATTTGGTCACACAACGAGTGTCTTGTTGTGGGCTTTGGTCACATAAAATTATGTCAAAAGTGGCCATAGGAGTTAAAAAGTGTGACCATATGCTCTTTTAAGTGAGGTAAACTTATATTTTTTGTGACTATTGTTTTTGCGATGAACACTTTATTTTCATGTGTGTGTTGCTAATTGCAACCATTTGGTCACACAACGAGTGTCTTGTTGTGGGCCTTGGCCATATAAAATTATGCCAAATGTGGACGTAGGTGTTAAAAACTGTGACCATATGCTCTTTTAAGTTAAGTAAACTTGTATTTTGTGTGACTAATTTCCATGCAATGGCCACTTTATTTTTATGTGTGTGTGTGGCTGATTGCAACCATTTGAACACATAACGAGAGTCTTGTTGTGGGCCTTTGTCACATAAAATTATGCCAAATGTGGCCTTAGGTGTTAAAAAGTGTGACCATATGCTCTTTTAAGTTAAGTAAACTTGTATTTTGTGTGACTATTGTCCATGCTGTAAGGTCTTGGCTCTACGGATCTATCTCGACGCGACACCGTCCAACGAGTAAGGAATCCTCGTTAGCGGCTTGACGGTACGATCACACTCACGGGAACACGGAGACTACCACGGTGTTATACGAACGACCACGAACGTACCTACACGATGATTCTCTCCGAAAACACTCTCTGAATACTAGTAAACTCGAGATCGCCTTTGCTTAATCACTCTCTGAAATTCTGCAAAAGTCTCATAATTATTCGAGTTAATCCTTAATTATACTGACAGATTCGAGTGTGTCTTGGGACAAATTCGAATCAGGCCCAAGGCCCATTCGAATTTGTCCTCATTGATACTTTGGAATTTACCTTAAGCATAAATTCGAATTTAGATCAAATTCGAATTTCACTATCAAACTTATGTTTGATTTTCTGTTTTAACTTATTTTTGAATATATCGTTGAACTTTATGTTTGAACTTCTTGTAGTACGTTACACTTAGTTCAATCATACAAAAAATAAATATCAAACACACATAATCAGATATATCAAACACTAGTCAATATTCAATACCAAGTTACTTGAGTTACACAAAATGCTAACAAAACTTAGACTGCTATTGTCACAGAGAGTGTACTAACAGACTCCCCCTTGACGATAGCTTCTAACTATTTACATTTTAACTAAGTACTTGGTTCATACAGACTACTACCTGCATATACACCTACATCTATACATAATCTTACTATCCTCTGGAACTTCCTGGCTTCAGATCTCCATCCTTCGTGAAAGAAGATATGCTGATCATGTAGCTTTTTCAGGTCGTCCTTAGATAAGTTTATTAAGTGAAGTGGATCATACACTCTCAAAATGACTTTGTCCTGTGCATCCTCCATAACATCTTCACCAGTTTCATTATTGACATACCACCATTTCATGTTGCTCAAAACATTCTGTGGCATCGATTTCATTGGCACCTTCTTCAAGCATCTTACAGGTTTGTATACCATTCTGGCCCATGGCCTACCTGTATGCGGATCTATTCTTGATTCGTCCTCGACTCTCTTTCCTGACCTCGACTTGAGTCTTTCAAACTTTCCAGATCTACCCTCTCTTCTGATTATCTTTGCGAACACCTCAGCATAGGGGTCATCTCCAATGTTGATCAACTCTTTCCAAGCTAACTCCTTCACTTCAACCTTCGGCAATGTGTTAAACACTTTAAGCGTACGCCTCAGGTACAGGAGTCCATCTCTCCTCTTTAGAATGAATAGCTACAGTTCTCTGTCGAAGAACCAGCTGATAATTCCTCCTGAGAGATTTTCTGCCCCCGGAATTCTCATTCTTTTCTTCATCTTAGGCTCTGTTTTCTTCTCTTCTTTTCTGAACCACAAATTCATCAAATCAGCCCTAGATGGCTCCATTTCTGCTTCTTCAAGTTTAGAATCTTCGACCGAGGCTATCTTGATTTCATCAATATCAATCACATTTTGATTGTGTCTTTCATATTACTCCGTGATAGGTTGTGAGTTGATAACCACTTCATTGACATTATCGTCCTCATCCTCTCTCACTTCGTCATCGGATCTCCAATCAATTATTTCCTCCGGTACGAATTCCCATTCCTCCAATTCCTCTATCGCTTCCTCAAAATCAAACTCCCTTACTTCTTCCTCAATATCTTTCAGCGCGTCTATCATTTCGCTCTCGAAAGTCCTTGAGGAACTAGCTTGACCTCTTTCACCTTCAACACTAGTCTGACTTGGCTCCCCCAGAAGTTCAGCATGTTGAGAAGCAGAAAAATCTACTGGCTCACTCTCTTTAGGTGCATCAGGATCATTGCCTTCGTTATCATCTCTTCTCAATACTTCAGCATCCCTGCAACTATTCTCCCCCTGAGCCTTTAGGTTTTTCATAAATTGCTCAATCAGGGATCGCATAGTGCGGATCTCGGCAGCCTGGTCGGCGACGAAAGTCTTCAGCTCTAGTTTTTCTTTATCAATATTTGCATTGTGTGCCTGAAGTTTGCCGACGGCTTTCGTAAGCTAGAATATTTGGACTTGTTGGAAATCAACGTTGCTTCTGAGCTCAAAAAACCGTTGATTGTCAATGAAGGTGGATGAGGTTGATGGTATGCATGTGATAGGTGACGGGGTCATCGGTGGTGGAATTGATGATTGAACAGGTGGTGGCGGTGGTGGTGGTGGAATGGCTGTTTGAGCTTATGGCTGAGCAGTTGGAATTTCTGGCTCAGAGGCAGAGGCCGATGAAGCTCCCTGCGTAAAACGATGCCTTTTGGCCCTATGCCTAGGCACCAAAGGAGTAGTATCCTCAATTTCGAAATCGGAATCATCCTCATCCGAATCCCTAGACATTCTTCTTTTCTCTGCCTCTTGATTTATCACCATTATTCGGGACCCATATGTGCTTATGCGGATAGACAGGTCTAGTGCCTCTATCTCAACCTCAATCTCTTCTACTTCTTCTGATTCAGATGTCGATTAAGGTTGACCTTCTTCCTCTGGCACATAATCATCTATCTGGTGAAAAATATCATCTTCACCAGCTGGTGGTTCCAGAATATCTCCAACGAGCTCAGAAGTAATCTGCTCATTCGCATGCGGCCCTTGTGCCCAAATCTCTTCCAATGTTTCCAACCGTGGATCAGGTTCGGGGGCTACAACTGAAGGACCTGCTTCTTCTGGCTCCTGCAGGCTGCTTGATGAAGGCCTAGTAGCCTGAGTCTGTGTAACTGAAGATCTCTGCCTCCTCCTTTGTTGTTGCTGAGGCCTCTGTTGTTGCTGTTGCTGTTGCGGCTGTTGCTGAACTTGAACTTCCCCGGCCCATTTGGCACCTTCAGGGGCTTGAAAATCCGGATTCACCACATCACCAAAAAGTGGTGCCTCCACTGGTCTAGCCAATGCACCTGTGGGCTTGACAATCAGAAAAAATTCTTTTGTCGATTACAGCAACACTTTAAATCTCTGGAAATTGCGACAGATTTGGCAAGACATGTCGGATCTGCATCATCACAAACCTAGGGTACAACAAAAATCTTTCTCTTGCTGGAGCTGTTATCTGGTGAACAAACTCCGCAGAGAACATTTCAGAGTAACTGAACCTCTAGTTATAGACCAACGCAGTCATTGCCATTTGGTTCTTTGATACGATGTAATCAAAACCTGCTTTCTTTGGAGCGAAGCACACCATGAAGACGTGTGCAAGATATCTCCACTGCCCGATTAAACCGCTTTTCATTTATGACGCCTTAGTCAAAACAAGGCCATACCCCATTCGGAAGAATGCTGCTTGGCGAACTTCCAGCGGGAAATCAATTGGCCCATTTTCTTGCTCGGCAGAACCCAACTGCAAGACTCTGCGTAACACATCTGCTGAGAATACAAGGGGTTTCCCGCTATTCTGGTCCTTAATACAGTCGGAGTAACTCTACAATCGACCTGCAAGTGATCCCAAAATTCCCGAACATACGGCAGTACTATCTGAACGTTGTGCGAAAGGGCATAAGAAACCCTTGAAGCGGCCAAAAAATCCACCATCTGGCGGAATGCCTGAGCTTCAGGCAGCTCACGGTCTGGAGAAATGACCATATTGTGCTTTTGGACAAACACTCTATCCGCCATATCTGCACAATAAAGTATATAATATGTCAGAATGATCAAAATAAACATAAACTTGTTTAAATTCAAATTTGTTTTATTTTGGACTTATGTAAATTCAAAACCCAACACATATGAATTTCTACAAGTTTGATTTAAAATTTATTCAAATATTTTGATTTTAATGGTAAATTCGAATGACATATTCGAATCAACCCTCATTCGAGTTTAATGGCTTGTTCGAGTTTAGTGACAAACTCGAAGCCACGAACAAACTCGAACGTCAGTATGTTAAAGACAAAACTCCTAGATTTAAACCATTTTGGACTTAGAAAATTACATCCATTAGTCCTAAGAGGTTCTAATCGAAGATATTTGTCACTAATTTGATGTTTCACCGGTTCAAACTTTGTTATTTTTGAATTACAAAGTTCACACCATTAAAACCTCAAAATCAGTCGATTTTGGCTCAAATTGAGTCTAAAATATCCTAAATCTTGTACAATGATGTTGATTATACCTAGATTTAGTAGTATTCTCGAACACAAATGAACAAAAACTCGAATAACAGTGAAAAACTCGAAACGACAAAGTCGAGGGCTTAAAGTCGAAATCTCTCTTGATAAACTCGAAGCACTAAAGTCGAAGGTAGGTGAATAATGAATGTCACTGTTGACCTATTTATACTAACCACCTTCGAGTTTGTATCCAAGTTCGAATTTACTACTAAATTCGAATGTAACATTCGATTTTGGCTTAAACTCGAATTTAACTTGAAAATCTTGAAAATTTTGAAAATCATTGAATTAAATTCAACCTTTTCAACTTTTTCAACTTTTTCGTGTAACGGAGCAAACTATGCAAAATCATTTACCCAAAGCACAAGATTTTCACGCAGTGTTTATTTTATTCAACTAAGAATGCATCCTCAGTAACTTTGACCTTTTTCGTAAATAAAATTAAAAATAAAAAATAAAAATAAAAAAAAATGAAGTGAAAATAAAATAAAATAAAATAAAATAAATTAATAAAGTAAAATTAAAGTTTTGAACAAAAAAATTAAACATAGACTAATCTACATTAATTTTAAAATTTACAACCTATACTTAACACTTAACAGAATATTTTTGACGAGTATAGTCAAAGAAATGTTCAATCAGATAGTGGTGTCAAATACGCACTTTCAGTATTCAAACTTTCGCACTTAGGAATTTTTGATTCCTTTGATTGTTTGTCGTGACATACATTTCTAGCCGATTGTTGGTATTATTTTCCCTTTAACCATGTTACACTTTGGAATATCGCTTGGCCTTTTTATTTATCAAGAAATTACCTTACGTGACTCCTACTTAGACATACTTTTATGATCAAGGCATACAATGATTATAACTTTTTGGTATTGCAAACTTTATTTAAAAGGCAAACATCGGACACAGGTCTGTATTTACATACAACAAAGTGTCTTAGTTTGTCTTAAAGTTTATTTTTAAAGCTAGCAAGACAGCGGTGACAGGTCTGTACTGACGTACAACAAAGCGACTTATCTTGCTAACTCGAGTCAAACCAGAGGCAACTGGTTTGTACTTACGTACAACAGAGTTACTTGTTTTGACTCTCAACTCAGTATCATGATTTTTCTATTTTTTCCATTTTTTAGATGTATCTGATGTTGCTATACATCCCCAGAAAGTTTGCATACTTCATTTAGAATCAATGTCTGTATGTCTCTAACATAAAAATTAAGACCAATTGGTCATACATCTAAGTTAGTGACACGTCTGACCTTTTCTTGAATATTTTATTAGCCTTGAGACTCCCAATATGTATTATGCCTACCAACACATCATACTAGATAATGTATAACACTTAGAATTTTAGGTGCATTATCTGTGAAAGTTGAACACTTATAGATTGTAAAAACTTTGCTAATTTTCGTCACTTTGAACCTATGCATCTAAGACCTAACTCATTTTCTGATATTCTCTTCTTCTTTTTTTGAACTTTTTATGGTTTTCTCTCTTTTTTCTTTTGTTTTTCATAAAGAAGAGTAAGAAAATAAAATAACTTACTATAAAAGGAAAATATCCTAAGCTACTAAACTTACTATAAAAAGAAAGAAATGCTACTGCTATTAAAGGAAATAAACTCTACTAAGGTCAACTTACTCTGGATTACGCATTCTGTTTAGTTGAACTAAAAACTCAAAACGTGACTTATCAAAAGCTTTGGTAAATAAATCTGCATTATTATCATCCGTTGCCACTTTTACCTACTTAATTAAATTCTTTTCAGCACAATCACGTATAAAGTGGTGTCTTATGTCTATGTGCTTGGTTTTATTGCGTTTAACTGGATTATTGGTTATTGCAATTGTTGACTGGTTATCTATCCTAATAGGAATATGATTATAAGTCAAACCGTAATCCCGCAATTGTTGTTGTATCCACAGAACCTGTGAACAGCAACTACCAGCAGCAACATATTCGGCCTCGAACGTTGACACGGCTACCGAAGTCTGTTTCTTGCATTGCCAGGAAACGAGCCTCCCTCCTAGGAACTGACAACCTCCAGTTGTTGACTTGCGAGTCAAGCTACATCCTCCATAGTCTAAATCCGTGAACGCCTCCAATTCCAGATCGCCCTCCGCGTGATACCAAAGTCCCAGCTTCGGTTTCGACTTGAGGTATCGTAGAATCCGCTTCACATCTTTCATGTGCATCTCTTTTGGATTAGCTTGAAACCTAGCACAAATACATACATCACACATTATATCAGGTCTAGAAGCAGTTAAATACATAAGTGACTCAATCATGGCCCGATATAACGTCGGATCCACATCAGTATCACTTTCTGTACCCTGTCCGAGATTGTGATTCACTTGAATCGGCGTGCTGAAGTGAGCTGTCAGCTTTGTTCCTTCCATCCCAAAGCGCTCTAATATGTCGTAGACATACTTCGTCTGATGAATAAACATGCCCTCCTTCCTCTGTTCGACGTGGAAACCCAGAAAGAAGTTTAACTCACCCATCGCACTCATCTCAAACTTTGACTTCATCACCTTTTCAAAAGCTGTGCACATCTGCTCGTCTGATGATCCAAAGATGATATCATCGACGTACACTTGTACGAAGATGAAATGTTCTCCTTTTCGCTTCACGAACAGCGTACTATCTATTCTCCCTCTTTCAAACCCGTTGTCTAAAAGATGGTTGGATAGAGTCTCGTACCACGCCCTCGGTGCTTGATGTAATCCATACAAAGCCTTATCTAACCAATATACTCTGTCTGGATATTTCGGATCTGTAAACCCGGGCGGCTGTTCCACATACACCAGTTCCTTCACTTTCCCATAGAGGAAACCACTCTTAATATCTAGCTGATAGACTTTAAAACCCTTGAAGGAGGCAAAAGCCAGAAACAAACGAATTGCCTCCAACCTTGCCACTGGCGCGAACACTTCATTGTAATCGATTCCTTCCTCTTGGCTGAAACCCTTTACCACCAGTCTTGCTTTGTTGCGAGTGACTATACCCCGATCATCTCTTTTGCACTTAAAAACCCATTTGGTTCCTATTTCTATTTCTCCTCGAGGTAACGGAACTAACTCCCACACTTCTAGTTTCCTAAACTGTGATAGTTCTTCCTGCATCGCTTCAACCCAAGAGTTGTCTTTTAGTGCCATTTGCACATTTTTCGGCTATACTTGCGAGATGAAACATGCGTAGAGGTAAGTATGAAAGGCCTCGGAGTCATTGATCATCGACAACAATACTGTGTTGTTATTCAAACTACTCCTTGTCCTCACACCAGCACTAGGATTTCCTATGATACTCTCAATAGGATGATTTTTATTAATCCTAGATGTCTCTATCTCGTCAACCCTAAGATTATCTCCTAAATTTGATCCTATCTGTCCTAACGGGGGAACGACTTCAGACTCCACATTTTCTTCCTCATGGACTCTGTCTTCAGAGTAAGAATTTGTTGTCTGATTTTCGTCTTTAGGTACTTCAGAATCATTTAGTTCCGGAGATCCATCTTCAGTTGATGTAGGCTCGGATGTTGATGGAACGGTGGTCCTCGGAAAACTTTGACCCTCGTCATTCAAGTTTAATGACGACAAGTCCTGTTCGATTGTACCTGCATTTCCATCCAAAGGAATGTTAAATGACTCAAACAATTTGTCATAATCAAATATCCATTCCAGACCTGTTTGGGGTTCATGTGTATAACTTGTGACTTCAATGTTATACATAATCTCTACTGTACCATTTGATTTATTAAAAACCCTTTTATTTGGTGAATTAGGCACATAACCTAGGAAATAATCTTCGTCAGCCTTTTCACCAAATTTTGGTTATGTTTTGTTTTCATTAAAGTACATGGTACCCCAAAAGGTTCAAAGCCAGTTAAATTTGGTGTCCTTTTATTCAAAACTTCATAACATGTTTTGTTCAATGATTTGACAGTAAGGACCCGGTTTAAAACATGGCATGCGGTATTCACTGCCTCCCCCCAAAACATGGTAGGAAGCTTTGAATCCAAAAGCATGGTCCTTGCTGCCTCAATCAATGTCCTGTTTTTCCGTTCGGCCACCCCATTTTGATGTGGCTCATAAGGTGCACTAAATTGATGCACTATGCCCTTTGATAGGCAATATACACCAATAACAGTGTTTTTAAATTCTGTTCCGTTATCACTTCTAATTCGTTTAACTCTCGTTCCATATGAATTTTCACTTGGTCTAAGAACCCAATGAGCTTGGCAGCAGTATCGTCCTTTGTACCTAAAAAGAAAACCCAAGAAAAACGTGAGTAATCGTCAGTAATAACCAAACTGTACCAACTACCACCTATACTCATTTTGTTGATTGGTCCGAAGAGGTCCATATGCAACAAATCGAACGTGGCAGCGATTGAGTTCTGAGTCTTGGACTTGTGTGCTTTCTTGTGTTGTTTTCCCTTCCTGCACGGCAGACACTTGTCCTCGAACTGAAAACTCTTCATGGGAACACCTTGCAGCAATCCATTTTTCGTAATGTAGTTCATTTTCCTTAGGTGCAAGTGTGCCATGCGTCTATGCCATAAAACCGACTCAGTCTCTGAAGCTTTAGATAGCAGACAAATTGGTCCCATCGAAGATTCAGGCTTGTTCATGTCGAGCATCTACAGGTCATTCTTCCTTGGAGCCCTCATCAGTATCCACTCTTCAGGTACTTTGAAACCCGGTTTCAGCACTAACGCCTCAGTATCAGTGAAAAGTACTGAGTTCTTCTTATCACATATTTGAGATACACTAATGAGATTGTGAACCAGTCTATCAACGTGATAAACTTGATCCAATTTGATAGTCCCATTAGTGACCACTCCAGTACCGGTGATATTTCCTCCTTTATTGCCAGCGAATGATACAAATCCCCGATTCCCTCCCTTGAAGTCTGCGAGTAAACTTCTTTCCCTTGTCATGTGCCTGGAGCAACCACTGTCGACGAACCATTTGTTGTTTGGACCTGTAGTTATCTCCCGCACATGAAAGAAGATAGGTTAGTTATCACGGGGAACCCAAGCCATAACTGACTTGGTAATACCATTCTCGTCCACATACTTAAACTCTTTCAAATACCCATCTCTCCGTTAAGGTGACTTTGGTTTTTGAATTGGAGTCTGTTGTGGTGCAGAGTGAACTAAATTCACTCTCGGCCTTTGAGTAGGCATTTGCTTTGGAGCTCTTGAATAATTTCGATTATAATGCATTTCCGACTGATATCCCTGAGCTCTACCTGGTGTTTGATGTCTTACAGGGGTATGTGACCTAACCGGAGCGTAAGCTCTGCTAGGTGTGGTACTCCTATAATTTTGTTGCAGTCCTGACCTAGATTGATTAACGACTCGCTTTGGTGAATTAGTCCTAATCACTTCTTTCATTGGACATGAGCCAGGCATTAGTTTCACAGCAGATTTTGGTGCGGCTTGCACAGTTTTCTCGGTATGTTGAGAACTACTAGTGCTCGCTACACTTGGTGAGGGCTTATGTTATTCCTGCTTTCCAGGTTTAGGTGTAGTATCTACTTTCCTATGTGGACATCTAGACGCAACATGCCCCCTTTCGTGACATCTAAAGCAACACATTTCGTCAATTGACTTTTTATGAGAGCCCTTTGACTTAGGTGTCTCACTAGTGTCTGGTTCTTTTGTTTCAACTATAGCGACTGGTTCATCCTCCTGATCATTAAAATCAATTCTGTGTTGTCCTACAGGTTTATCACTAGAGGATGGAACAAATTTAACCTTCTTAATCTTGATATTGTTAGCAGTCACCTTAGTTTCATTTTCCTTAGTAATTTCAGACACTGGTTCCGGTATTTCCTCTGATTCAACTGATTTTTTAGTTTTCTCCTGAGGTTGAGGTACATAATTATCATTGAAAGGTGGAGGACTCTCATATAGACCTACAGTTTCATAGACTGACGCTGTGCATCTAAGATTTTCCCTAGGTTGAGCGATGAGTTCCTAAACTTTTCAAGTTTACTGTTGACCTCAGCTACCTTTACTTTACACTCTGCTAGCTCTACTTCTTTGGATTTAACCTCCTTGGTTAATGCCTCAACATGTCCATACATTAGTTCTAACCTAACACACTGTTCGCTCAGTTTGTCCGTTAGAGTTATAACATCCTGTGCATCAGCCTTAAGCTTACCCTTAAGATCTTCCTTTATGTCTACTAAGCTAGCATTGTCTGATTTTAATGATTCATTCTGAGTAGACATTTGTTTGATGTGATTCAAGTACTAAATTTAACCTATCATTAGACGTAGTACATAAAACACATAAATCATGAAAAAGAGAAAAGTTTAGAGTTACCTTGGCATGATTTGATTCCACGTTGGCCATCTCTGCGGCGAACTCCAGAATCGTCTGATCGTCTGACTTTTCTACCAACATCGGACTGCTTTCATGCTGAGTGTTGTCCCCTGTCGTCTCCTCTGCTCCATCACTTCCAGTCTCGGTCACTTTAGCCATGAAGGCTCTAGCATTCGATTCTGGATGTGTACTCCAGTCATAAGTTCCATCTAGCTGTCTGTCTGATGTGACATTCGATAACATACCAGCTATATTCGCCTGACTAGTTGAACTACTCGGTAGATATCGCCCATGCGATTGATTCTTATACTGTCCTTGGTAGTTCTCTACTTTCGGTCTCTGACACTCTTTAGCGAAGTGTCCTAACCCCTGACAGTTGTAACACTTGACCTTGGACTTATCAAATCCAATCTTATTGTTACTAACGTTGAGGTTTCTACCCGTCCTTTTGATGAACCTTTTAACTCTTTGAGTTACCATGGCCAGTTGCCATTGCAGATCCATCTCTTCAAGATCAACAAGATCTACCTGATCGTAATCCTCATCCCAAAGCGCAGGATCGTTGATTTTGCCCTGAACGCAATTGTCGTAAGCGGCCACAAAGGAAGCCAACAGATTCAGATGGTCTTCTGCAGATTTTGCGCTCATAGGCATCTTCGAATACCCTTGAGATGTAGATGCCGGGGTAGCCCGATGCTGCTTTTCTTCTGGTCTAGCAAACCCTAAGAAAGCCCTACTCACTGAGTCTTCTGATTCAGCCAGTGTCGATGTCTCTCCCGAGAAGAATGTTGTAGCGGTCTTCAATTCAGTCGCCACTGAAGGTTTTGATATCCCAAAGTACATAGAAGGATCTTGAACTTGGTCATAATCCGTTTCCTTCTTCTGCAACTCAAAGTGATATGCCCTCAGCGTTCCGATAACACTGTCTAGAGTAAGAGTATAGAATTTATCTTCACCATGCTTTATCAGTGCCACATACATTTCCCATTTGGCAGGCAAAGCATCTAGAATCTTGTTAATTTTCTATGTTTCACTATACTCCACGTCGTGGCTGTCTAACTCAGTTAGCAAATGATAGAATCGTGTAATAGTATCATCCAGCTTTTCGTTCTTCAAGGCTTTGAAGATCGCGAACTGCTGCTTGAGCATTTCCATTCGATTCTTTCTAACCCTCGGGTTACCTTCACACCGATTCTCTAACGCATCCCACAGCTCTTTTGTTGTCTTCTGATTACGGAAGGTTTGCAAGATATCCTGTGGTAACGCCATTCGAATGATATGACTGCACGGTTCTCGGCTTCACACAGCTTTCTATCGTCATCCTTCATCTTTGAATGAGGCACAACCCTTTGTCGTCCTTCAACTTCAGCTGTAGGTGGAATGTATCCTTCATCGATACAAAGCCACATTCGCATATCATTAAACCTCGTGAAGTCGGCAAACCTATCCTTCCACTAGTAATAATCCTCAATTTTCATTAACTTTGGTGGTGAATTCGCCTTTCCAACCTAGTGATCCATTTCCATAAACCTCTGCAGACTTGTCATTGTTTCAAATATATTTGAATTCAAACTTAATTAATTTAGTTTGAAATTAATTTAAATTAATTCTTTCGAATTTAGGTAAATTCGAATCTAATGAAATTTAAACCTGTTTCAAATTAAATTCGAATATAAGTTTGAAATCCAGCTAAAATCGAAATTAATGACAAAGTCGAAGGTCCACTAAATTCGAACCCCAATTAAAGTCGAAGATCCAAATTCGATTTTAGTGTAAAATCGAAATCCAAGCAAATTCGAATTGGCCAAACTCGAATCAAACTTTAAGGAACCTCGAAAGGAGCGTATTTTGGACAAACTCGACAATTGAGAAAACCCTAATACCCCCTTACTAAACTCGAGCGCCGCAAATTCGAAAAACGGCTAATACTTCGAGTTTTTCAAGTTTTGCAGATTAAACCAATATTTTTACAAGTAAAAATACTGATTTTGATCAAAAACTTGAACTGATTTGATAACCTCGAAAAACCTCCAAAATCGTGATATTAACCGTCCAAAACGTCAAGAAACCTATGATGTATCTTATAAACACGAAGAACATCAAGAACACCCCAATCGCTCTGATACCACTTGTATGGTCTTGACTCTACGGATCTATCTCGACGCGACACCGTCCAACGAGTGTGGAATCCTCGTTAGCGGCTTGACGGTAAGATCACACTCACGGGAACACGGAGATTACCACGGTGTTATACGAACGACCACGAACGTACCTACAAGATGATTCTCTCCGAAAACACTCTCTGAATACTAGTAAACTCGAGATCGCCTTTGCTTAATCACTCTTTGAAATTCTGCAAAAGTCTCATAATTATTCGAGTTAATCCTTAATTATATTGACAGATTCGAGTTTGTCTTAGGACAAATTCGAATCAGCCCAAGGCCCATTCGAATTTGTCCTCATTGATACTTTCGAATTTACCTTAAGCACAAATTCGAAATTTCACTATAAAACTTATGTTTGATTTTCTGTTTTAACTTATGTTTGAATATATCGTTGAACTTTATGTTTGAACTTCTTGTAGTACGTTACACTAAGTTCAAACATACAAACAATAAATATCAAACACACATAATCAGATATATCAAACACTAGTCAATATTCAATTCCAAGTTACTTGGGTTACACAAAATGCTAACAAAACTTAGACTACTATCGTCATACAGAGTGTATTAACACATGCAATGGCCACTTAATTTTTATTTGTGTGTGGCTGATTGCAAAAATTTGGTCACAGAACGAGTGTCTTGTTGTGGGCTTTAGTCACATAAAGTTATGCCAAATGTGGCCGTAGATTTTAAAATGTGTGACCATATGCTCTTTTAAGTGAGGTAAACTTGTATTTTGTGTGACTATTGTCCATGCAATGGCCACTTTAGTTTTACGTGTGTGGGGCTGATTGCAACCATTTGGTCACACAACGAGTGTCTTGTTGTGGGCTTTAGTCACATAAAATTATGCCAAATGTCGTCGTAGGTGTTAAAAAGTTTGACCATATGCTCTTTAAAGTGAGGTAAACTTGTATTTTTTGTGACTATTGTCCATGCCATCACCACTTTATCTTTTTTGTGTGTGGCTGATTGCAACCATTTGGTCACACGACGAGTGACATGTTATGGGCTTTGGTCACATAAACTTATGCCGAATGTGGTCGTAGGTGTTAAAAAGTGTGGGCATATGCTCTTTTAAGTGAGGTAAACTTGTATTCTGTTTGACTATTGTCAATGCAATGGCCACTTTAGTTTTATATGTGTGTGGCTGATTGCAACCATTTGGTCACACAACGAGCGTCTTGTTGTGGGCTTTGGTCACATAAATTTATGCCAATTGTGGTTGTTGGTGTTAAAAAGTGTGACAATATGCTCTTTTAAGTGAGATAAACTTGTATTTTAAGTGACTATTGTCCATACAACGGGCAATTTATTTTTATTAGTGTGTGGCTAATTGCAACCATTTAGTCACACAACGAGTGTCTTGTTGTGGGCTTTGTTCACATAAAATTATGCTAAATGTGGACGTAGGTGTTAAAAAGTGTGACCATATGCTCTTTTAAGTGAGGTAAACTTGTATTTTGTGTGACAATTGTCCATGCAATGGCCACTTAATTTTTATTTGTGTGTGGTTGATTGCAACCATTTGCTCAAACGACGAGTGTCTTGTTGTGGGCTTTAGTCACATAACCTTATGCCAAATGTGGTCGTAGGTCTTAAAAAGTGTGACATATTCTCTTTTAAGTGAGGTAAACTTGTATGTTGGGTGACTATCGTCCATGCACTAGCCACTTTAGTTTTATGTGTGTGGGGCTGATTGCAATCGTTTGGTGACAAAACGAGTGTTTTCTTGTGGGCTTTGGTCACTTAAAATTATACCAAATATGGTCGTAAGAGTTAAAAAGTGTGACCATATGCTCTTCTAAGTGAGGTAAACTTCTTTTATGTGTGATTATTGTCCATGCAATGGCCACTTTATTTTTATTTGTGTGTGGCTGATTGCAACCATTTGGTCACACAACGAGTGTGCTGTTGTGGGCTTTGTTCACATAAAATTATGCTAAATGTGGACGTAGGTTTTAAAAAGTATGACCATATGCTCTTTTAAGTCAGGTAAACTTGTATTTTGTGTGACAATTGTCCATGCAATGGCCACTTAATTTTTATTTGCGTGTGGCTGATTGCAAAAATTTGTTCACACAACGAGTTTCTTGTTGTGGGCTTTGGTCACATAACATTATGCCAAATGTGGCTGTAGGTGTTAAAAAGTGTGACCATATGCTCTTTTAAGTTAACTAAACTTGTATTTTGTGTGACTATTATCCATGCAATGGCCACTTAATTTTTATATGTGTGTGGCTGATTGCAAAAATTTGGTCACAGAACGAGTGACTTGTTGTGGGCTTTAGTCACATAAAGTTATGCCAAATGTGGCCGTAGATGTTAAAATGTGTGACCATATGCTCTTTTAAGTGAGGTAAACTTGTATTTTGTGTGACTATTGTCCATGCAATGGCCACTTTAGTTATATGTGTGTGGGGCTGATTGCAACCGTTTGGTCACACAACGAGTGTCTTGTTGTGGGCTTTGGTCACATAAAATTATGCCAAATGTCGCCGTAGGTGTTAAAAAGTGTGACCATATGCTCTTTAAAGTGATGTAACTTGTATTTTTTCTGACTATTGTCCATGCAATGGCCACTTTATTTTTTTGTGTCTGGCTGATTGCAACCATTTGGTCGAACAACGAGCGTCTTGTTGTGGGCTTTGGTCACATAAATTTATGCCAATTTTGGTCGTTGGTGTTTTAAAGTGTGACCATATGCTCTTTTAAGTGAGATAAACTTGTATTTTAAGTGACTATTGTCCATACAACGGGCACTTTATTTTTATTTGGGTGTGGCTAACTGCAACCATTTGGTCAGACAACGAGTGTCTTGTTGTGGGCTTTGTTCACATAAAATTATGTTAAATGTGGACGTAGGTGCTAAAAAGTTTGACCATATGCTCTTTTAAGTGAGGTAAACTTGTATTTTGTGTAACAATTGTCCATGCAATGGCAACTTAATTTTTATTTTCGTGTGGCTTATTGCAAAAATTTGGTCACACAACGAGTGTCTTGTTGTGGGCTTCGATCACATAAAATTATGCCAAATGTGGCTGTAGGTGTTAGAAAGTGTGACCATATGCTCTTTTAAGTTAAGTAAACTTGTATTTTTGGTGACTATTGTCCATGCAATGGCCACTTAATTTTTATTTGTGTGTGGCTGATTGCAAAAAGTTGGTCACAGAACGAGTGTCTTGTTGTGGGCTTTAGTCACATAAAGTTACGCCAAATGTGGTCGTAGATGTTAAAATGTGTGACCATATGCTCTTTTAAGTGATGTAAAATTGTATTTTGTGTGACTACTGTCCATGCAATGGCCACTTTAGTTTTATGTGTGTGGGGCTGATTGCAACCGTTTGGTCACACAACGAGTGTCTTGTTGTGGGCTTTGGTCACATAAAATTATGCCAAATGTCGCCGTAGGTGTTAAAAAGTGTGACCATATGCTCTTTAAAGTGATGTAACTTGTATTTTTTCTGACTATTGTCCATGCATTGGCCACTTTATTTTTTTGTGTCTGGCTGATTGCAACCATTTGGTCGAACAACGAGCGTCTTGTTGTGGGCTTTGGTCACATAAATTTATGCCAATTTTGGTCGTTAGTGTTTTAAAGTGTGACCATATGCTCTTTTAAGTGAGATAAACTTGTATTTTAAGTGATTATTGTCCATACAACGGGCACTTTATTTTTATTTGTGTGTGGCTAATTGCAACTATTTGGTCACACAACGAGTGTCTTGTTGTGGGCTTTGTTCACATAAACTTATGCTAAATGTGGACGTAGGTGCTAAAAAGTTTGACCATATGCTCTTTTAAGTGAGGTATACTTGTAATTTGTGTAACAATTGTCCATGCAATGCCAACTTAATTTTTATTTTCGTGTGGCTTATTGCAAAAATTTGGTCACACAACGAGTGTCTTGTTGTGGGCTTCGATCACATAAAATTATGCCAAATGTGGCTGTAGGTGTTAGAAAGTGTGACCATATGCTCTTTTAAGTTAAGTAAACTTGTATTTTGGGTGACTATTGTCCATGCAATGGCCACTTAATTTTTATTTGTGTGTGGCTGATTGCAAAAATTTGGTCACAGAACGAGTGTCTTGTTGTGGTCGTTAGTCACATAAAGTTATGCCAAATGTGGTCGTAGATGTTAAAATGTGTGACCATATGCTCTTTTTAGTGATGTAAACTTGTATTTTGTGTGACTACTGTCCATGCAATGGTCACTTTAGTTTTATGTGTGTGGGGCTGATTGCAACCGTTTAGTCACACAACGAGTGTCTTGTTGTGGGCTTTGGTCACATAAAACTATGCCAAATGTCGCCGTAGGTGTTAAAATGTGTGACCATATGCTCTTTTAAGTGATGTAAACTTGTATTTTGTGTGACTACTGTCCATGCAATGGCCACTTTAGTTTTATGTGTGTGGGGCTGATTGCAACCGTTTGGTCACACAACGAGTGTCTTGTTGTGGGCTTTGGTCACATAAAATTATGCCAAATGTCGCCGTAGGTGTTAAAAAGTGTGACCATATGCTCTTTAAAGTGATGTAACTTGTATTTTTTCTGACTATAGTCCATGCATTGGCCACTTTATTTTTTTGTGTCTGGCTGATTGCAACCATTTGGTCGAACAACGAGCGTCTTGTTGTGGGCTTTGGTCACATAAATTTATGCCAATTTTGGTCGTTAGTGTTTTAAAGTGTGACCATATGCTCTTTTAAGTGAGATAAACTTGTATTTTATGTGATTATTGTCCATACAACGGGCACTTTATTTTTATTTGTGTTTGGCTAATTGCAACTATTTGGTCACACAACGAGTGTCTTGTTGTGGGCTTTGTTCACATAAACTTATGCTAAATGTGGACGTAGGTGCTAAAAAGTTTGACCATATTCTCTTTTAAGTGAGGTAAACTTGTATTTTGTGTAACAATTGTCCATGCAATGCCAACTTAATTTTTATTTTCGTGTGGCTTATTGCAAAAATTTGGTCACACAACGAGTGTCTTGTTGTGGGCTTCGATCACATAAAATTATGCCAAATGTGGCTGTAGGTGTTAGAAAGTGTGACCATATGCTCTTTTAAGTTAAGTAAACTTGTATTTTGGGTGACTATTGTCCATGCAATGGCCACTTAATTTTTATTTGTGTGTGGCTGATTGCAAAAATTTGGTCACAGAACGAGTGTCTTGTTGTGGGCTTTAGTCACATAAAGTTATGCCAAATGTGGTCGTAGATGTTAAAATGTGTGACCATATGCTCTTTTAAGTGATGTAAACTTGTATTTTGTGTGACTACTAGCCATGCAATGGCCACTTTAGTTTAATGTGTGTGGGGCTGATTGCAACCGTTTAGTCACACAACGAGTGTCTTGTTGTGGGCTTTGGTCACATAAAATTATGCCAAATGTGGCCGTAGGTGTTGAAAAGTTTGACCATATGCTCTTTAAAGTGTGGTAAACTTGAATTTTTTGTGACTATTGTCCATGCATTGGCCACTTTATTTTTTTTTTTTTGTGTGGCTGATTGCAACCATTTGGTCACACGACGAGTGACTTGTTGTGGGCTTTGGTCACATAAACTTATGTCAAATGTGGCCATAGGTGTTAAAAGGTGTGGCCATATGCTCTTTAAAGTGAGGTAAACTTGTATTTTTTGTGACTATTGTCCATGCAATGACCACTTTATTTATTTTTGTGTGTGGCTGATTGCAACTATTTGGTCACACGACGAGTGACATGTTATGGGCTTTGGTCACATAAACTTATGCCAAATGTGGTCGTAGGTGTTAAAAAGTGTGGCCATATGCTCTTTTAAGTGAGGTAAACTTGTATTCAGTTTGACTATTGTCAATGCAATGGCCACTTTAGTTTTATGTGTGTGTGGCTGATTGCAACCATTTGGTCACACAACGAGCGTCTTGTTGTGGGCTTTGGTCAGATAAATTTATGCCAATTGTGGTCGTTGGTGTTAAAAAGTGTGACAATATGCTCTTTTAAGTGAAATAAACTTGTTTTAAGTGACTATTGTCCATACAACGGGCAATTTATTTTTATTAGTGTGTGGCTAAATGCAACCATTTGGTCACACAACGAGTGTCTTGTTGTGGGCTTTGTTCACATAAAATTATGCTAAATGTGGACGTAGGTGTTAAAAAGTGTGACCATATGCTCTTTTAAGTGAGGTAAACTTGTATTTTGTGTGACAATTGTCCATGCAACGGCCACTTAAGTTTTATTTGTGTGTGGTTGATTGCAACCATTTGCTCAAACGACGACTGTCTTGTTGTGGGCTTTAGTCACATAACCTTATGCCAAATATGGCCGTAGGTATTAAAAAGTGTGACATATGCTCTTTTAAGTGAGGTAAACTTGTATGTTGGGTGACTATCGTCCATGCAATGGCCACTTTAGTTTTATGTGTGTGGGGCTGATTGCAATCGTTTGGTGACACAACGAGTGTCTTCTTGTGGGCTTTGGTCACTTAAAATTATGCCAAATATGGTCGTAAGAGTTAAAAAGTGTGACCATATGCTCTTTTAAGTGAGATAAACTTCTTTTATGTGTG
This sequence comes from Centrapalus pauciflorus, assembly GCA_020465985.1. Classification (NCBI taxonomy): domain Eukaryota; kingdom Viridiplantae; phylum Streptophyta; class Magnoliopsida; order Asterales; family Asteraceae; genus Centrapalus; species Centrapalus pauciflorus. The sequence goes on from JAANYP010004041.1 coordinate 63,016, forward strand.
ATTATTGTCCATGCAATGGCCACTTTATTTTTATTTGTGTGTGGCTGATTGCAACCATTTGGTCACACAACGAGTGTGCTGTTGTGGGCTTTGTTCACATAAAATTATGCTAAATGTGGACGTAGGTTTTAAAAAGTATGACCATATGCTCTTTTAAGTGAGGTAAACTTGTATTTTGTGTGACAATTGTCCATGCAATGGCCACTTAATTTTTATTTGCGTGTGGCTGATTGCAAAATTTTGTTCACACAACGAGTTTCTTGTTGTGGGCTTTGGTCACATAACATTATGGCAAATCTGGTTGTAGGTGTTAAAAAGTGTGACCGTATGCTCTTTTAAGTTAAGTAAACTTGTATTTTGTGTGACTATTATCCATGCAATGGCCACTTAATTTTTATATGTGCCTGGCTGATTGCAAAAATTTGGTCACAGAACGAGTGTCTTGTTGTGGGCTTTAGTCACATAAAGTTATGCCAAATGTGGCCGTAGATGTTAAAATGTGTGACCATATGCTCTTTTAAGTGAGGTAAACTTGTATTTTGTGTGACTATTGTTCATGCAATGGCCACTTTAGTTTTCTGTGTGTGGGGCTGATTGCAACCGTTTGGTCACACAACGAGTGTCTTGTTGTGGGCTTTGGTCACATAAAATTATGCCAAATGTCGCCGTAGGTGTTAAAAAGTGTGACCATATGCTCTTTAAAGTGAGGTAAACTTGTATTTTTTGTGACTATTGTCCATGCAATGGCCATTTTATTTTTTTTTGTGTCTGGCTGATTGCAACCATTTGGTCAAACAACGAGCGTCTTGTTGTGGGCTTTGGTCACATAAATTTATGCCAATTTTGGTCGTTGGTGTTTTAAAGTGTGACCATATGCTCTTTTAAGTGAGATAAATTTGTATTTTAAGTAACTATTGTCCATACAACGGGCACTTTATTTTTATTTGTGTGTGGCTAATTGCAACCATTTGGTCACACAACGGGTGTCTTGTTGTGGGCTTTGTTCACATAAAATTATGCTAAATGTGGACGTAGGTGCTAAAAAGTTTGACCATATGCTCTTTTAAGTGAGATAAACTTGTATTTTGTGTAACAATTGTCCATGCAATGGCAACTTAATTTTTATTTTCGTGTGGCTGATTGCAAAAATTTGGTCACACAACGAGTGTCTTGTTGTGGGCTTCGGTCATATAAAATTTTGCCAAATGTGGTTGTAGGTGTTAGAAAGTGTGACCATATGCTCTTTTAAGTTAAGTAAACTTATATTTTGGGTGACTATTGTCCATGCAATGGCCACTTAATTTTTATTTGTGTGTGGCTGATTGCAAAAATTTGGTCACAGAACGAGTGTCTTGTTGTGGGCTTTAGTCACATAAAGTTATGCCAAATGTGGTCGTAGATGTTAAAACGTGTGACCATATGCTCTTTTAAGTGATGTAAACTTGTATTTTGTGTGACTACTTTCCATGCAATGACCATATGCTCTTTTAAGTGAGATAAACTTGTATTTTAAGTGACTATTGTCCATACAACGGGCACTTTATTTTTATTTGTGTGTGGCTAATTGCAACCATTCGGTCACACAACGAGTGTCTTGTTGTGGGCTTTGTTCACATAAAATTATGCTAAATGTGGACGTAGGTGCTAAAAAGTTTGACCATATGCTCTTTTAAGTGAGGTAAACTTGTATTTTGTGTAACAATTGTCCATGCAATGGCAACTTAATTTTTATTTTCGTGTGGCTGATTGCAAAAATTTGGTCACATAATGAGTGTCTTGTTGTGAGCTTCGGTCACAGAAAATTTTGCCAAATGTGGCTGTAGGTGTTAGAAAGTGTGACCATATGCTCTTTTAAGTTAAGTAAACGTATATTTTGGGTGACTATTGTCCATGCAATGGCCACTTAATTTTTATTTGTGTGTGGCTGATTGCAAAAATTTGGTCACAGAACGAGTTTCTTGTTGTGGGCTTTAGTCACATAAAGTTATGCCAAATGTGGTCGTAGATGTTAAAATGTGTGACCATATGCTCTTTTAAGTGATGTAAACTTGTATTTTGTGTGACTACTGTCCATGCATTGGCCACTTTAGTTTAATGTGTGTGGGGCTGATTGCAACCGTTTGGTCACACAACGAGTGTCTTGTTGTGGGCTTTGGTCACATAAAATTATGCCAAATGTGGCCGTAGGTGTTAAAAAGTGTGACCATATGCTCTTTAATGTGTGGCAAACTTGAATTTTTGTGACTATTGTCCATGCAATGGCCACTTTATTTTTTTTTGTGTGGCTGATTGCAACCATTTGGTCAAACAACGAGCGTCTTGTTGTGGGCTTTGGTCACATAAATTTATGCCAATTTTGGTCGTTGGGGTTTTAAAGTGTGACCATATGCTCTTTTAAGTGAGATAAATTTGTATTTTAAGTAACTATTGTCCATACAACGGGCACTTTATTTTTATTTGTGTGTGGCTAATTGCAACCATTTGGTCACACAACGAGTGTCTTGTTGTGGGCTTTGTTGACATAAAATTATGCTAAATGTGGACGTAGGTGCTAAAAAGTTTGACCATATGCTCTTTTAAGTGAGGTAAACTTGTATTTTGTGTAACAATTGTCCATGCAACGACAACTTAATTTTTATTTTCGTGTGGCTGATTGCAAAAATTTGGTCACACAACGAGTGTCTTGTTGTGGGCTTCGGTCACATAAAATTTTGCCAAATGTGGTTGTAGGTGTTAGAAAGTGTGACCATATGCTCTTTTAAGTTAAGTAAACTTATATTTTGGGTGACTATTGTCCATGCAATGGCCACTTAATTTTTATTTGTGTGTGGCTGATTGCAAAAATTTGGTCACGGAACGAGTGTCTTGTTGTGGGCTTTAGTCACATAAAGTTGGGCTTTAGTCACATAAAGTTATGCCAAATGTGGTCGTAGATGTTAAAACGTGTGACCATATGCTCTTTTAAGTGATGTAAACTTGTATTTTGTGTGACTACTGTCCATGCAATGACCATATGCTCTTTTAAGTGAGATAATCTTGTATTTTAAGTGACTATTGTCCATACAACGGGAACTTTATTTTTATTTGTGTGTGGCTAATTGCAACCATTTGGTCACACAACGAGTGTCTTGTTGTGGGCTTTGTTAACATAAAATTATGCTAAATGTGGACGTAGGTGCTAAAAAGATTGACCATATGCTCTTTTAAATGAGGTAAACTTGTATTTTGTGTAACAATTGTCCATGCAATGGCAAGTTAATTTTTATTTTCGTGTGGCTGATTGCAAAAATTTGATCACACAACGAGTGTCTTGTTGTGGGCTTCGGTCACATAAAATTTTGCCAAATGTGGTTGTAGGTGTTAGAAAGTGTGACCATATGCTCTTTTAAGTTAAGTAAACTTATATTTTGGGTGACTATTGTCCATGCAATGGCCACTTAATTTTTATTTGTGTGTGGTTGATTGCAAAAATTTGGTCACAGAACGAGTGTCTTGTTGTGGGCTTTAGTCACATAAAGTTATGCCAAATGTGGTCGTAGATGTTAAAACGTGTGACCATATGCTCTTTTAAGTGATGTAAACTTGTATTTTGTGTGACTACTGTCCATGCATTGGCCACTTTAGTTTAATGTGTGTGGGACTGATTGCAACCGTTTGGTCACACAACGAGTGTCTTGTTGTGGGCTTTGGTCACATAAAATTATGCCAAATGTGGCCGTAGGTGTTAAAAAGTGTGACCATATGCCCTTTAAAGTGTGGCAAACTTGAATTTTTGTGACTATTGTCCATGCAATGGCCACTTTATTTTTTTTTGTGTGGCTGATTGCAACCATTTGGTCAAACAACGAGCGTCTTGTTGTGGGCTTTGGTCACATAAATTTATGCCAATTTTGGTCGTTGGGGTTTTAAAGTGTGACCATATGCTCTTTTAAGTGAGATAAATTTGTATTTTAAGTAACTATTGTCCATACAACGGGCACTTTATTTTTATTTGTGTGTGGCTAATTGCAACCATTTGGTCACACAACGAGTGTCTTGTTGTGGGCTTTGTTGACATAAAATTATGCTAAATGTGGACATAGGTGCTAAAAAGTTTGACCATATGCTCTTTTAAGTGAGGTAAACTTGTATTTTGTGTAACAATTGTCCATGCAATGGCGTGTGGCTGATTGCAAAAATTTGGTGAGGTCTTGTTGTGGGCTTCGGTCACATAAAATTTTGCTTGGTAAAGTGTGACCATATGCTGTAACAATTGTCCATGCAATGGCAACAACGAGTTAATTTTTATTTTCGTGTGGCTGATTGCAAAAATTTGGTCACACAACGAGTGTCTTGTTGTGGTGCTTCGGTCACATAATATGCTCTTTTAAGTTTTGCCAAATGTGGTTGTAGGTGTTAGAAAGTGTGACCATATGCTCTTTTAAGTTAAGTAAACTTATATTTTGGGTGACTATTGTCCATGCAATGGCCACTTAATTTTTATTTGTGTGTGGCTGATTGCAAAAATTTGGTCACAGAACGAGTGTCTTGTTGTGGGCTTTAGTCACATAAAGTTATGCCAAATGTGGTCGTAGATGTTAAAACGTGTGACAATATGCTCTTTTAAGTGATGTAAACTTGTATTTTGTGTGACTACTGTCCATGCATTGGCCACTTTAGTTTAATGTGTGTGGGGCTGATTGCAACCGTTTGGTCACACAACGAGTGTCTTGTTGTGGGCTTTGGTCACATAAAATTATGCCAAATGTGGCCGTAGGTGTTAAAAAGTGTGACCATATGCCCTTTAAAGTGTGGCAAACTTGAATTTTTGTGACTATTGTCCATGCAATGGCCACTTTATTTTTTTTTGTGTGGCTGATTGCAACCATTTGGTCAAACAACGAGCGTCTTGTTGTGGGCTTTGGTCACATAAATTTATGCCAATTTTGGTCGTTGGGGTTTTAAAGTGTGACCATATGCTCTTTTAAGTGAGATAAATTTGTATTTTAAGTAACTATTGTCCATACAACGGGCACTTTATTTTTATTTGTGTGTGGCTAATTGCAACCATTTGGTCACACAACGAGTGTCTTGTTGTGGGCTTTGTTGACATAAAATTATGCTAAATGTGGACATAGGTGCTAAAAAGTTTGACCATATGCTCTTTTAAGTGAGGTAAACTTGTATTTTGTGTAACAATTGTCCATGCAATGGCAACTTAATTTTTATTTTCGTGTGGCTGATTGCAAAAATTTGGTCACACAACGAGTGTCTTGTTGTGGGCTTCGGTCACATAAAATTTTGCCAAATGTGGTTGTAGGTGTTAGAAAGTGTGACCATATGCTCTTTTAAGTTAAGTAAACTTATATTTTGGGTGACTATTGTCCATGCAATGGCCACTTAATTTTTATTTGTGTGTGGCTGATTGCAAAAATTTGGTCACGGAACGAGTGTCTTGTTGTGGGCTTTAGTCACATAAAGTTATGCCAAATGTGGTCGTAGATGTTAAAACGTGTGACCATATGCTCTTTTAAGTGATGTAAACTTGTATTTTGTGTGACTACTGTCCATGCAATGACCATATGCTCTTTTAAGTGAGATAATCTTGTATTTTAAGTGACTATTGTCCATACAACGGGCACTTTATTTTTATTTGTGTGTGGCTAATTGCAACCATTTGGTCACACAACGAGTGTCTTGTTGTGGGCTTTGTTCACATAAAATTATGCTAAATGTGGACGTAGGTGCTAAAAAGTTTGACCATATGCTCTTTTAAGTGAGGTAAACTTGTATTTTGTGTAACAATTGTCCATGCAATGGCAAGTTAATTTTTATTTTCATGTGGCTGATTGCAAAAATTTGGTCACACAACGAGTGTCTTGTTGTGGGCTTCGGTCACATAAAATTTTGCCAAATGTGGTTGTAGGTGTTAGAAAGTGTGACCATATGCTCTTTTAAGTTAAGTAAACTTATATTTTGGGTGACTATTGTCCATGCAATGGCCACTTAATTTTTATTTGTGTGTGGCTGATTGCAAAAATTTGGTCACAGAACGAGTGTCTTGTTGTGGGCTTTAGTCACATAAAGTTATGCCAAATATGGTCGTAGATGTTAAAACGTGTGACCATATGCTCTTTTAAGTGATGTAAACTTGTATTTTGTGTGACTACTGTCCATGCATTGGCCACTTTAGTTTAATGTGTGTGGGGCTGATTGCAACCGTTTGGTCACACAACGAGTGTCTTGTTGTGGGCTTTGGTCACATAAAATTATGCCAAATATGGCCGTAGGTGTTAAAAAGTGTGACCATATGCCCTTTAAAGTGTGGCAAACTTGAATTTTTGTGACTATTGTCCATGCAATGGCCACTTTAATTTTTTTTGTGTGGCTGATTGCAACCATTTGGTCAAACAACGAGCGTCTTGTTGTGGGCTTTGGTCACATAAATTTATGCCAATTTTGGTCGTTGGGGTTTTAAAGTGTGACCATATGCTCTTTTAAGTGAGATAAATTTGTATTTTAAGTAACTATTGTCCATACAACGGGCACTTTATTTTTATTTGTGTGTGGCTAATTGCAACCATTTGGTCACACAACGAGTGTCTTGTTGTGGGCTTTGTTGACATAAAATTATGCTAAATGTGGACGTAGGTGCTAAAAAGTTTGACCATATGCTCTTTTAAGTGAGGTAAACTTGTATTTTGTGTGACAATTGTCCATGCAATGGCCACTTAATTTTTATTTGCGTGTGGCTGATTGCAAAATTTTGTTCACACAACGAGTTTCTTGTTGTGGGCTTTGGTCACATAACATTATGGCAAATCTGGTTGTAGGTGTTAAAAAGTGTGACCGTATGCTCTTTTAAGTTAAGTAAACTTGTATTTTGTGTGACTATTATCCATGCAATGGCCACTTAATTTTTATATGTGCCTGGCTGATTGCAAAAATTTGGTCATAGAACGAGGGTCTTGTTGTGGGCTTTAGTCACATAAAGTTATGCCAAATGTGGCCGTAGATGTTAAAATGTGTGACCATATGCTCTTTTAAGTGAGGTAAACTTGTATTTTGTGTGACTATTGTTCATGCAATGGCCACTTTAGTTTTCTGTGTGTGGGGCTGATTGCAACCGTTTGGCCACACAACGAGTGTCTTGTTGTGGGCTTTGGTCACATAAAATTATGCCAAATGTCGCCGTAGGTGTTAAAAAGTGTGACCATATGCTCTTTAAAGTGAGGTAAACTTGTATTTTTTGTGACTATTGTCCATGCAATGGCCATTTTATTTTTTTTTGTGTCTGGCTGATTGCAACCATTTGGTCAAACAACGAGCGTCTTGTTGTGGGCTTTGGTCACATAAATTTATGCCAATTTTGGTCGTTGGTGTTTTAAAGTGTGACCATATGCTCTTTTAAGTGAGATAAATTTGTATTTTAAGTAACTATTGTCCATACAACGGGCACTTTATTTTTATTTGTGTGTGGCTAATTGCAACCATTTGGTCACACAACGGGTGTCTTGTTGTGGGCTTTGTTCACATAAAATTATGCTAAATGTGGACGTAGGTGCTAAAAAGTTTGACCATATGCTCTTTTAAGTGAGGTAAACTTGTATTTTGTGTAACAATTGTCCATGCAATGGCAACTTAATTTTTATTTTCGTGTGGCTATTGCAAAAATTTGGTCACACAACGAGTGTCTTGTTGTGGGCTTCGGTCACATAAAATTATGCCAAATGTGGTTGTAGGTGTTAGAAAGTGTGACCATATGCTCTTTTAAGTTAAGTAAACTTATATTTTGGGTGACTATTGTCCATGCAATGGCCACTTAATTTTTATTTGTGTGTGGCTGATTGCAAAAATTTGGTCACAGAACGAGTGTCTTGTTGTGGGCTTTAGTCACATAAAGTTATGCCAAATGTGGTCGTAGATGTTAAAACGTGTGACCATATGTTCTTTTAAGTGATGTAAACTTGTATTTTGTGTGACTACTTTCCATGCAATGACCATATGCTCTTTTAAGTGAGATAAACTTGTATTTTAAGTGACTATTGTCCATACAACGGGCACTTTATTTTTATTTGTGTGTGGCTAATTGCAACCATTCGGTCACACAACGAGTGTCTTGTTGTGGGCTTTGTTCACATAAAATTATGCTAAATGTGGACGTAGGTGCTAAAAAGTTTGACCATATGCTCTTTTAAGTGAGGTAAACTTGTATTTTGTGTAACAATTGTCCATGCAATGGCAACTTAATTTTTATTTTCGTGTGGCTGATTGCAAAAATTTGGTCACATAATGAGTGTCTTGTTGTGAGCTTCGGTCACAGAAAATTTTGCCAAATGTGGCTGTAGGTGTTAGAAAGTGTGACCATATGCTCTTTTAAGTTAAGTAAACGTATATTTTGGGTGACTATTGTCCATGCAATGGCCACTTAATTTTTATTTGTGTGTGGCTGATTGCAAAAATTTGGTCACAGAACGAGTTTCTTGTTGTGGGCTTTAGTCACATAAAGTTATGCCAAATGTGGTCGTAGATGTTAAAATGTGTGACCATATGCTCTTTTAAGTGATGTAAACTTGTATTTTGTGTGACTACTGTCCATGCATTGGCCACTTTAGTTAAATGTGTGTGGGGCTGATTGTAACCGTTTGGTCACACAACGAGTGTCTTGTTGTGGGCTTTGGTCACATAAAATTATGCCAAATGTGGCCGTAGGTGTTAAAAAGTGTGACCATATGCTCTTTAAAGTGTGGCAAACTTGAATTTTTGTGACTATTGTCCATGCAATGGCCACTTTATTTTTTTTTGTGTGGCTGATTGCAACCATTTGGTCAAACAACGAGCGTCTTGTTGTGGGCTTTGGTCACATAAATTTATGCCAATTTTGGTCGTTGGGGTTTTAAAGTGTGACCATATGCTCTTTTAAGTGAGATAAATTTGTATTTTAAGTAACTATTGTCCATACAACGGGCACTTTATTTTTATTTGTGTGTGGCTAATTGCAACCATTTGGTCACACAACGAGTGTCTTGTTGTGGGCTTTGTTGACATAAAATTATGCTAAATGTGGACATAGGTGCTAAAAAGTTTGACCATATGCTCTTTTAAGTGAGGTAAACTTGTATTTTGTGTAACAATTGTCCATGCAATGGCAACTTAATTTTTATTTTCGTGTGGCTGATTGCAAAAATTTGGTCACACAACGAGTGTCTTGTTGTGGGCTTCGGTCACATAAAATTTTGCCAAATGTGGTTGTAGGTGTTAGAAAGTGTGACCATATGCTCTTTTAAGTTAAGTAAACTTATATTTTGGGTGACTATTGTCCATGCAATGGCCACTTAATTTTTATTTGTGTGTGGCTGATTGCAAAAATTTGGTCACGGAACGAGTGTCTTGTTGTGGGCTTTAGTCACATAAAGTTATGCCAAATGTGGTCGTAGATGTTAAAACGTGTGACCATATGCTCTTTTAAGTGATGTAAACTTGTATTTTGTGTTACTACTGTCCATGCAATGACCATATGCTCTTTTAAGTGAGATAATCTTGTATTTTAAGTGACTATTGTCCATACAACGGGAACTTTATTTTTATTTGTGTGTGGCTAATTGCAACCATTTGGTCACACAACGAGTGTCTTGTTGTGGGCTTTGTTAACATAAAATTATGCTAAATGTGGACGTAGGTGCTAAAAAGTTTGACCATATGCTCTTTTAAATGAGGTAAACTTGTATTTTGTGTAACAATTGTCCATGCAATGGCAAGTTAATTTTTATTTTCGTGTGGCTGATTGCAAAAATTTGATCACACAACGAGTGTCTTGTTGTGGGCTTCGGTCACATAAAATTTTGCCAAATGTGGTTGTAGGTGTTAGAAAGTGTGACCATATGCTCTTTTAAGTTAAGTAAACTTATATTTTGGGTGACTATTGTCCATGCAATGGCCACTTAATTTTTATTTGTGTGTGGTTGATTGCAAAAATTTGGTCACAGAACGAGTGTCTTGTTGTGGGCTTTAGTCACATAAAGTTATGCCAAATGTGGTCGTAGATGTTAAAACGTGTGACCATATGCTCTTTTAAGTGATGTAAACTTGTATTTTGTGTGACTACTGTCCATGCATTGGCCACTTTAGTTTAATGTGTGTGGGACTGATTGCAACCGTTTGGTCACACAACGAGTGTCTTGTTGTGGGCTTTGGTCACATAAAATTATGCCAAATGTGGCCGTAGGTGTTAAAAAGTGTGACCATATGCCCTTTAAAGTGTGGCAAACTTGAATTTTTGTGACTATTGTCCATGCAATGGCCACTTTATTTTTTTTTGTGTGGCTGATTGCAACCATTTGGTCAAACAACGAGCGTCTTGTTGTGGGCTTTGGTCACATAAATTTATGCCAATTTTGGTCGTTGGGGTTTTAAAGTGTGACCATATGCTCTTTTAAGTGAGATAAATTTGTATTTTAAGTAACTATTGTCCATACAACGGGCACTTTATTTTTATTTGTGTGTGGCTAATTGCAACCATTTGGTCACACAACGAGTGTCTTGTTGTGGGCTTTGTTGACATAAAATTATGCTAAATGTGGACGTAGGTGCTAAAAAGTTTGACCATATGCTCTTTTAAGTGAGGTAAACTTGTATTTTGTGTAACAATTGTCCATGCAACGGCAACTTAATTTTTATTTTCGTGTGGCTGATTGCAAAAATTTGGTCACACAACGAGTGTCTTGTTGTGGGCTTCGGTCACATAAAATTTTGCCAAATGTGGTTGTAGGTGTTAGAAAGTGTGACCATATGCTCTTTTAAGTTAAGTAAACTTATATTTTGGGTGACTATTGTCCATGCAATGGCCACTTAATTTTTATTTGTGTGTGGCTGATTGCAAAAATTTGGTCACGGAACGAGTGTCTTGTTGTGGGCTTTAGTCACATAAAGTTGGGCTTTAGTCACATAAAGTTATGCCAAATGTGGTCGTAGATGTTAAAACGTGTGACCATATGCTCTTTTAAGTGATGTAAACTTGTATTTTGTGTGACTACTGTCCATGCAATGACCATATGCTCTTTTAAGTGAGATAATCTTGTATTTTAAGTGACTATTGTCCATACAACGGGAACTTTATTTTTATTTGTGTGTGGCTAATTGCAACCATTTGGTCACACAACGAGTGTCTTGTTGTGGGCTTTGTTAACATAAAATTATGCTAAATGTGGACGTAGGTGCTAAAAAGATTGACCATATGCTCTTTTAAATGAGGTAAACTTGTATTTTGTGTAACAATTGTCCATGCAATGGCAAGTTAATTTTTATTTTCGTGTGGCTGATTGCAAAAATTTGATCACACAACGAGTGTCTTGTTGTGGGCTTCGGTCACATAAAATTTTGCCAAATGTGGTTGTAGGTGTTAGAAAGTGTGACCATATGCTCTTTTAAGTTAAGTAAACTTATATTTTGGGTGACTATTGTCCATGCAATGGCCACTTAATTTTTATTTGTGTGTGGTTGATTGCAAAAATTTGGTCACAGAACGAGTGTCTTGTTGTGGGCTTTAGTCACATAAAGTTATGCCAAATGTGGTCGTAGATGTTAAAACGTGTGACCATATGCTCTTTTAAGTGATGTAAACTTGTATTTTGTGTGACTACTGTCCATGCATTGGCCACTTTAGTTTAATGTGTGTGGGACTGATTGCAACCGTTTGGTCACACAACGAGTGTCTTGTTGTGGGCTTTGGTCACATAAAATTATGCCAAATGTGGCCGTAGGTGTTAAAAAGTGTGACCATATGCCCTTTAAAGTGTGGCAAACTTGAATTTTTGTGACTATTGTCCATGCAATGGCCACTTTATTTTTTTTTGTGTGGCTGATTGCAACCATTTGGTCAAACAACGAGCGTCTTGTTGTGGGCTTTGGTCACATAAATTTATGCCAATTTTGGTCGTTGGGGTTTTAAAGTGTGACCATACGCTCTTTTAAGTGAGATAAATTTGTATTTTAAGTAACTATTGTCCATACAACGGGCACTTTATTTTTATTTGTGTGTGGCTAATTGCAACCATTTGGTCACACAACGAGTGTCTTGTTGTGGGCTTTGTTGACATAAAATTATGCTAAATGTGGACATAGGTGCTAAAAAGTTTGACCATATGCTCTTTTAAGTGAGGTAAACTTGTATTTTGTGTAACAATTGTCCATGCAATGGCAACTTAATTTTTATTTTCGTGTGGCTGATTGCAAAAATTTGGTCACACAACGAGTGTCTTGTTGTGGGCTTCGGTCACATAAAATTTTGCCAAATGTGGTTGTAGGTGTTAGAAAGTGTGACCATATGCTCTTTTAATTTAAGTAAACTTATATTTTGGGTGACTATTGTCCATGCAATGGCCACTTAATTTTTATTTGTGTGTGGCTGATTGCAAAAATTTGGTCACGGAACGAGTGTCTTGTTGTGGGCTTTAGTCACATAAAGTTATGCCAAATGTGATGTTAGATGTTAAAACGTGTGACCATACGCTCTTTTAAGTGATGTAAACTTGTATTTTGTGTGACTACTGTCCATGCAATGACCATATGCTCTTTTAAGTGAGATAATCTTGTATTTTAAGTGACTATTGTCCATACAACGGGCACTTTATTTTTATTTGTGTGTGGCTAATTGCAACCATTTGGTCACACAACGAGTGTCTTGTTGTGGGCTTTGTTCACATAATATTATGCTAAATGTGGACGTAGGTGCTAAAAAGTTTGACCATATGCTCTTTTAAGTGAGGTAAACTTGTATTTTGTGTAACAATTGTCCATGCAATGGCAACTTAATTTTTATTTTCGTGTGGCTGATTGCAAAAATTTGGTCACACAACGAGTGTCTTGTTGTGGGCTTCGGTCACATAAAATTTTGCCAAATGTGGTTGTAGGTGTTAGAAAGTGTGACCATATACTCTTTTAAGTTAAATAAACTTATATTTTGGGTGACTATTGTCCATGCAATGGCCACTTAATTTTTATTTGTGTGTGGCTGATTGCAAAAATTTGGTCACAGAACGAGTGTCTTGTTGTGGGCTTTAGTCACATAAAGTTATGCCAAATGTGATGTTAGATGTTAAAACGTGTGACCATACGCTCTTTTAAGTGATGTAAACTTGTATTTTGTGTGACTACTGTCCATGCAATGACCATATGCTCTTTTAAGTGAGATAATCTTGTATTTTAAGTGACTATTGTCCATACAACGGGCACTTTATTTTTATTTGTGTGTGGCTAATTGCAACCATTTGGTCACACAACGAGTCTCTTGTTGTGGGCTTTGTTCACATAAAATAATGCTAAATGTGGACGTTGGTGCTAAAAAGTTTGACCATATGCTCTTTTAAGTGAGGTAAACTTGTATTTTGTGTAACAATTGTCCATGCAATGGCAACTTAATTTTTATTTTCGTGTGCCTGATTGCAAAAATTTGGTCACACAACGAGTGTCTTGTTGTGGGCTTCGGTCACATAAAATTTTGCCAAATGTGGTTGTAGGTGTTAGAAAGTGTGACCATATGCTCTTTTAATTTAAGTAAACTTATATTTTGGGTGACTATTGTCCATGCAATGGCCACTTAATTTTTATTTGTGTGTGGCTGATTGCAAAAATTTGGTCACGGAACGAGTGTCTTGTTGTGGGCTTTAGTCACATAAAGTTATGCCAAATGTGGTCGTAGATGTTAAAACGTGTGACCATATGCTCTTTTAAGTGATGTAAACTTGTATTTTGTGTGACTACTGTCCATGCATTGGCCACTTTAGTTTAATGTGTGTGGGGCTGATTGCAACCGTTTGGTCACACAACGAGTGTCTTGTTGTGGGCTTTGGTCACATAAAATTATGTCAAATGTGGCCGTAGGTGTTAAAAAGTGTGACCATATGCCCTTTAAAGTGTGGCAAACTTGAATTTTTGTGACTATTGTCCATGCAATGGCCACTTTATTTTTTTTTGTCTGACTGATTGCAACCATTTGGTCAAACAACGAGCGTCTTGTTGTGGGCTTTGGTCACATAAATTTATTCCAATTTTGGTCGTTGGGGTTTTAAAGTGTGACCATATGCTCTTTTAAGTGAGATAAATTTGTATTTTAAGTAACTATTGTCCATACAACGGGCACTTTATTTTTATTTGTGTGTGGCTAATTGCAACCATTTGGTCACACAACGAGTGTCTTGTTGTGGGCTTTGTTGACATAAAATTATGCTAAATGTGGACGTAGGTGCTAAAAAGTTTGACCATATGCTCTTTTAAGTGAGGTAAACTTGTATTTTGTGTAACAATTGTCCATGCAATGGCAACTTAATTTTTATTTTCGTGTGCCTGATTGCAAAAATTTGGTCACACAACGAGTGTCTTGTTGTGGGCTTCGGTCACATAAAATTTTGCCAAATGTGGTTGTAGGTGTTAGAAAGTGTGACCATATGCTCTTTTAAGTTAAGTAAACTTATATTTTGGGTGACTATTGTCCATGCAATGGCCACTTAATTTTTATTTGTGTGTGGCTGATTGCAAAAATTTGGTCACGGAACGAGTGTCTTGTTGTGGGCTTTAGTCACATAAAGTTATGCCAAATGTGGTCGTAGATGTTAAAACGTGTGACCATATGCTCTTTTATGTGATGTAAACTTGTATTTTGTGTGACTACTGTCCATGCAATGACCATATGCTCTTTTAAGTGAGATAATCTTGTATTTTAAGTGACTATTGTCCATACAACGGGCACTTTATTTTTATTTGTGTGTGGCTAATTGCAACCATTTGGTCACACAACGAGTCTCTTGTTGTGGGCTTTGTTCACATAAAATAATGCTAAATGTGGACGTTGGTGCTAAAAAGTTTGACCATATGCTCTTTTAAGTGAGGTAAACTTGTATTTTGTGTAACAATTGTCCATGCAATGGCAAGTTAATTTTTATTTTCATGTGGCTGATTGCAAAAATTTGGTCACACAACGAGTGTCTTGTTGTGGGCTTCGGTCACATAAAATTTTGCCAAATGTGGTTGTAGGTGTTAGAAAGTGTGACCATATGCTCTTTTAAGTTAAGTAAACTTATATTTTGGGTGACTATTGTCCATGCAATGGCCACTTAATTTTTATTTGTGTGTGGCTGATTGCAAAAATTTGGTCACAGAACGAGTGTCTTGTTGTGGGCTTTAGTCACATAAAGTTATGCCAAATGTGGTCGTAGATGTTAAAACGTGTGACCATATGCTCTTTTAAGTGATGTAAACTTGTATTTTGTGTGACTACTGTCCATGCATTGGCCACTTTAGTTTAATGTGTGTGGGGCTGATTGCAACCGTTTGGTCTCACAACGAGTGTCTTGTTGTGGGCTTTGGTCACATAAAATTATGCCAAATGTGGCCGTAGGTCTTAAAAAGTGTGACCGTATGCTCTTTAAAGTGTGGCAAACTTGAATTTTTGTGACTATTGTCCATGCAATTGCCACTTTAATTTTTTTTGTGTGGCTGATTGCAACCATTTGGTCAAACAACGAGCGTCTTGTTGTGGGCTTTGGTCACATAAATTTATGCCAATTTTGGTCGTTGGGGTTTTAAAGTGTGACCATATGCTCTTTTAAGTGAGATAAATTTGTATTTTAAGTAACTATTGTCCATACAACGGGCACTTTATTTTTATTTGTGTGTGGCTAATTGCAACCATTTGGTCACACAACGAGTGTCTTGTTGTGGGCTTTGTTGACATAAAATTATGCTAAATGTGGACGTAGGTGCTAAAAAGTTTGACCATATGCTCTTTTAAGTGAGGTAAACTTGTATTTTGTGTAACAATTGTCCATGCAACGACAACTTAATTTTTATTTTCGTGTGGCTGATTGCAAAAATTTGGTCACACAACGAGTGTCTTGTTGTGGGCTTCGGTCACATAAAATTTTGCCAAATGTGGTTGTAGGTGTTAGAAAGTGTGACCATATGCTCTTTTAAGTTAAGTAAACTTATATTTTGGGTGACTATTGTCCATGCAATGGCCACTTAATTTTTATTTGTGTGTGGCTGATTGCAAAAATTTGGTCACGGAACGAGTGTCTTGTTGTGGGCTTTAGTCACATAAAGTTATGCCAAATGTGGTCGTAGATGTTAAAACGTGTGACCATATGCTCTTTTAAGTGATGTAAACTTGTATTTTGTGTGACTACTATCCATGCAATGACCATATGCTCTTTTAAGTGAGATAATCTTGTATTTTAAGTGACTATTGTCCATACAACGGGCACTTTATTTTTATTTGTGTGTGGCTAATTGCAACCATTTGGTCACACAACGAGTGTCTTGTTGTGGGCTTTGTTCACATAAAATTATGCTAAATGTGGACGTAGGTGCTAAAAAGTTTGACCATATGCTCTTTTAAGTGAGGTAAACTTGTTTTTGTGTAACAATTGTCCATGCAATGGCAACTTAATTTTTATTTTCATGTGGCTGATTGCAAAAATTTGGTCACACAACGAGTGTCTTGTTGTGAGCTTCGGTCACATAAAATTTTGCCAAATGTGGCTGTAGGTGTTAGAAAGTGTGACCATATGCTCTTTTAAGTTAAGTAAACGTATATTTTGGGTGACTATTGTTCATGCAATGGCCACCTAATTTTTATTTGAGTGTGGCTGATTGCAAAAATTTGGTCACAGAACGAGTGTCTTGTTGTGGGCTTTAGTCACATAAAGTTATGCCAAATGTGGTCGTAGATGTTAAAATGTGTAACCCTATGCTCTTTTAAGTGATGTAAACTTGTATTTTGTGTGACTACTGTCCATGCAATGGCCACTTTAGTTTAATGTGTGTGGGGCTGATTGCAACCGTTTGGTCACTCAACGAGTGTCTTGTTGTGGGCTTTGGTCACACAAAATTATGCCAAATGTGGCCGTAGGTGTTAAAAAGTGTGACCATATGCTCTTTAAAGTGTGGTAAACTTGAATTTTTTGTGACTATTGTCCATGCAATTGCCACTTTATTTTTTTTTTGTGTGGCTGATCGCAACTATTTGGTCACACGACGAGTGACTTGTTGTGGGCTTTGGTCACATAAACTTATGCCAAATGTGGCCGTAGGTGTTAAAAGGTGTGGCCATATGCTCTTTAAAGTGAGGTAAACTTGTATTTTTTGTGACTATTTTCCATCCAATGACCACTTTATTTATTTTTGTGTGTGGCTGATTGCAACCATTTGGTCACACGACGAGTGACATGTTATGGGCTTTGGTCACATAAACTTATGCCAAGTGTGGTCGTAGGTGTTAAAAAGTGTGGCCATATGCTCTTTTAAGTGAGGTAAACTTGTATTCTGTTTGACTATTGTCAATGCAATGGCCACTTAATTTTTATTTGTGTGTGGCTGATTGCAAAAATTTGGTCACAGAACGAGTGTCTTGTTATGGGCTTTAGTCACATAAAGTTATGCCAAATGTGGTCGTAGATGTTAAAACGTGTGACCATATGCTCTTTTAAGTGATGTAAACTTGTATTTTGTGTGACTACTGTCCATGCAATGACCATATGCTCTTTTAAGTGAGATAAACTTGTATTTTAAGTGACTATTGTCCATACAACGGGCACTTTATTTTTATTTGTGTGTGGCTAATTGCAACCATTTGGTCACACAACGAGTGTCTTGTTGTGGGCTTTGTTCACATAATATTATGCTAAATGTGGACGTAGGTGCTAAAAAGTTTGACCATTTGCTCTTTTAAGTTAAGTAAACTTATATTTTGTGTTAACAAATTGTACCAAAGCAATGCAACTTAATTATATTTTCGTCGTGGCTCGATTGCAAAAATTTGGTCACACAACGAGTGTCTTAGTTGTGGGCTTCGGTCACATAAAATTTGCCCAAATGTGGTGTAGGTGTTAGAAAGTTGGACCATATATCTTTAAAGTTAAATAAACTTATATTTTGGTGACTATTGTCCAATTGCAATGGCCACTTAATTTTTATTTGATGTGTGGCTGATTTGCAAAAAAATTTGGTCACAGATAGAGTGTCTTGTTGTGGGCTTTAGTCACATAAAAGTTATGCCAAATGTGGTCGGTGAGATGTTAAACGTGAGTTGACCATTATGCTCTTTTAAGTGATGTAAAGCTTGTATTTGTGTGACTACTGTCCACTGCAATGACCATATGCTCTTTTTAAGTGAGAGATAAAACTTGTTTATTTTAAGTGACTATTGTCCATAAAACGGGCCTTATTTTTATTTGTGTGTGGCTAATGCAACCATTTGGTCACCACAACGAGTGTCTTGTTTTGGCTTTGTCACATAATATATGCTAAATGTGTGGACGTAGGTGCTTAAAAAGTTTGACCATATGCTCTTTTAAGTGAGGTAAACTTGTATTGTGTAAAATTGTCCATGCAATTGGCAACTTAATTTTTATTTCATTTGTGGCGATTGCAAAAATTTTCACACAACGAGTGTCTTGTTGTGGGCTTCGGTCACATAAAATTTTGCCAAATGTGGTTGTAGGTGTTAGAAAGTGTGACCATATGCTCTTTTAAGTTAAATAAACTTATATTTTGGGTGACTATTGTCCATGCAATGGCCACTTAATTTTTATTTGTGTGTGGCTGATTGCAAAAATTTGGTCACAGATAGAGTGTCTTGTTGTGGGCTTTAGTCACATAAAGTTATGCCAAATGTGGTCGTAGATGTTAAAACGTGTGACCATATTCTCTTTTAAGTGATGTAAACTTGTATTTTGTGTGACTACTGTCCATGCAATGACCATATGCTCTTTTAAGTGAGATAATCTTGTATTTTAAGTGACTATTGTCCATACAACGGGAACTTTATTTTTATTTGTGTGTGGCTAATTGCAACCATTTGGTCACACAACGAGTGTCTTGTTGTGGGCTTTGTTCACATAAAATTATGCTAAATGTGGACGTAGGTGCTAAAAAGTTTGACCATATGCTCTTTTAAGTGAGGTAAACTTGCATTTTGTGTGACTATTGTCAAAGCAATGGCCACTTTACTTTTATATGTGTGTGGCTGATTGCAACCTTTTGGTAAAACAACGAGCGTCTTGTTGTGGGCTTTGGTCACATAAATTTATGCCAATTTTGGTCGTTGGTGTTTTAAAGTGTAACCATATGCTCTTTTAAGTGAGATAAACTTTTATTTTAAGTGACTATTGTCCATATAACGGGCACTTTATTTTTATTTGTGTGTGGCTAATTGCAACCATTTGGTCACACAACGAGTGTCTTGTTGTGGGCTTTGTTCACATAAAATTATGCTAAATGTGGACGTAGGTGCTAAAAAGTTTGACCATATGCTCTTTTAAGTGAGGTAAACTTGTATTTTGTGTAACAATTGTCCATGCAATGGCAACTTAATTTTTATTTTCGTGTGGCTGATTGCAAAAATTTGGTCACATAATGAGTGTCTTGTTGTGAGCTTCGGTCACAGAAAATTTTGCCAAATGTGGCTGTAGGTGTTAGAAAGTGTGACCATATGCTCTTTTAAGTTAAGTAAACGTATATTTTGGGTGACTATTGTCCATGCAATGGCCACTTAATTATTCAAAATGTGGTCACAGAACGAGTGTCTTTGTATGGGGCTTTATCACATAAAGTTATTGCCAAATGTTGGTCGTAGAATGTTAAAACGTGTGACCATATGCTGTTTAAGTGATGTAAAACTTGTATTTGTGTTGACTACTGTCCATGCAATGACATATGCTCTTTTAAGTGAGATAAACTTTGTATTTTAAGTGACTATTGTCCATACAACGGGCACTTTATTTTTATTTGTGTGTGGCTAATTGCAACCATTTGGTCACACAACGAGTGTCTTGTTGTGGGCTTTGTTCACATAATATTATGCTAAATGTGGACGTAGGTGCTAAAAAGTTTGACCATATGCTCTTTTAAGTGAGGTAAACTTGTATTTTGTGTAACAATTGTCCATGCAATGGCAACTTAATTTTTATTTTCGTGTGGCTGATTGCAAAAATTTGGTCACACAACGAGTGTCTTGTTGTGGGCTTCGGTCACATAAAATTTTGCCAAATGTGGTTGTAGGTGTTAGAAAGTGTGACCATATACTCTTTTAAGTTAAATAAACTTATATTTTGGGTGACTATTGTCCATGCAATGGCCACTTAATTTTTATTTGTGTGTGGCTGATTGCAAAAATTTGGTCACAGATAGAGTGTCTTGTTGTGGGCTTTAGTCACATAAAGTTATGCCAAATGTGGTCGTAGATGTTAAAACGTGTGACCATATGCTCTTTTAAGTGATGTAAACTTGTATTTTGTGTGACTACTGTCCATGCAATGACCATATGCTCTTTTAAGTGAGATAAACTTGTATTTTAAGTGACTATTGTCCATACAACGGGCACTTTATTTTTATTTGTGTGTGGCTAATTGCAACCATTTGGTCACACAACGAGTGTCTTGTTGTGGGCTTTGTTCACATAATATTATGCTAAATGTGGACGTAGGTGCTAAAAAGTTTGACCATATGCTCTTTTAAGTGAGGTAAACTTGTATTTTGTGTAACAATTGTCCATGCAATGGCAACTTAATTTTTATTTTCGTGTGGCTGATTGCAAAAATTTGGTCACACAACGAGTGTCTTGTTGTGGGCTTCGGTCACATAAAATTTTGCCAAATGTGGTTGTAGGTGTTAGAAAGTGTGACCATATACTCTTTTAAGTTAAATAAACTTATATTTTGGGTGACTATTGTCCATGCAATGGCCACTTAATTTTTATTTGTGTGTGGCTGATTGCAAAAATTTGGTCACAGATAGAGTGTCTTGTTGTGGGCTTTAGTCACATAAAGTTATGCCAAATGTGGTCGTAGATGTTAAAACGTGTGACCATATGCTCTTTTAAGTGATGTAAACTTGTATTTTGTGTGACTACTGTCCATGCAATGACCATATGCTCTTTTAAGTGAGATAATCTTGTATTTTAAGTGACTATTGTCCATACAACGGGCACTTTATTTTTATTTGTGTGTGGCTAATTGCAACCATTTGGTCACACAACGAGTGTCTTGTTGTGGGCTTTGTTCACATAAAATTATGCTAAATGTGGACGTAGGTGCTAAAAAGTTTGACCATATGCTCTTTTAAGTGAGGTAAACTTGTATTTTGTGTAACAATTGTCCATGCAATGGCCACTTTATTTTTTTTTTGTCTGGCTGATTGCAACCATTTGGTCAAACAACGAGCGTCTTGTTGTGGGCTTTGGTCACATAAAATTTATGCCAATTTTGGTCTTTGGTGTTTTAAAGTGTGACCATATGCTCTTTTAAGTGAGATAAATTTGTATTTTAAGTAACTATTGTCAATACAACGGGCACTTTATTTTTATTTGTGTGTGGCTAATTGCAACCATTTGGTCACACAACGAGTGTCTTGTTGTGGGCTTTGTTCACATAATATTATGCTAAATGTGGACGTAGGTGCTAAAAAGTTTGACCATATGCTCTTTTAAGTGAGGTAAACTTGTATTTTGTGTAACAATTGTCCATGCAATGGCAACTTAATTTTTATTTTCGTGTGGCTGATTGCAAAAATTTGGTCACACAACGAGTGTCTTGTTGTGGGCTTCGGTCACATAAAATTTTGCCAAATGTGGTTGTAGGTGTTAGAAAGTGTGACCATATGCTCTTTAAAGTTAAGTAAACTTATATTTTGGGTGACTATTGTCCATGCAATGGCCACTTAATTTTTATTTGTGTGTGGCTGATTGCAAAAATTTGGTCACGGAACGAGTGTCTTGTTGTGGGCTTTAGTCACATAAAGTTGGGCTTTAGTCACATAAAGTTATGCCAAATGTGGTCGTAGATGTTAAAACGTGTGACCATATGCTCTTTTAAGTGATGTAAACTTGTATTTTGTGTGACTACTGTCCATGCAATGACCATATGCTCTTTTAAGTGAGATAATCTTGTATTTTAAGTGACTATTGTCCATACAACGGGAACTTTATTTTTATTTGTGTGTGGCTAATTGCAACCATTTGGTCACACAACGAGTGTCTTGTTGTGGGCTTTGTTAACATAAAATTATGCTAAATGTGGACGTAGGTGCTAAAAAGATTGACCATATGCTCTTTTAAATGAGGTAAACTTGTATTTTGTGTAACAATTGTCCATGCAATGGCAAGTTAATTTTTATTTTCGTGTGGCTGATTGCAAAAATTTGATCACACAACGAGTGTCTTGTTGTGGGCTTCGGTCACATAAAATTTTGCCAAATGTGGTTGTAGGTGTTAGAAAGTGTGACCATATGCTCTTTTAAGTTAAGTAAACTTATATTTTGGGTGACTATTGTCCATGCAATGGCCACTTAATTTTTATTTGTGTGTGGCTGATTGCAAAAATTTGGTCACAGATAGAGTGTCTTGTTGTGGGCTTTAGTCACATAAAGTTATGCCAAATGTGGTCGTAGAGGTTAAAACGTGTGACCATATTCTTTTTTAAGTGATGTAAACTTGTATTTTGTGTGACTACTGTCCATGCAATGACCATATGCTCTTTTAAGTGAGATAAACTTGTATTTTAAGTGACTATTATCCATACAACGGGCACTTTATTTTTATTTGTGTGTGGCTAATTGCAACCATTTGGTCACACAACGAGTGTCTTGTTGTGGGCTTTGTTCACATAAAATTATGCTAAATGTGGACGTAGGTGCTAAAAAGTTTGACCATATGCTCTTTTAAGTGAGGTAAACTTGCATTTTGTGTGACTATTGTCAAAGCAATGGCCACTTTACTTTTATATGTGTGTGGCTGATTGCAACCTTTTGGTAAAACAACGAGCGTCTTGTTGTGGGCTTTGGTCACATAAATTTATGCCAATTTTGGTCGTTGGTGTTTTAAAGTGTAACCATATGCTCTTTTAAGTGAGATAAACTTTTATTTTAAGTGACTATTGTCCATATAACGGGCACTTTATTTTTATTTGTGTGTGGCTAATTGCAACCATTTGGTCACACAACGAGTGTCTTGTTGTGGGCTTTGTTCACATAAAATTATGCTAAATGTGGACGTAGGTGCTAAAAAGTTTGACCATATGCTCTTTTAAGTGAGGTAAACTTGCATTTTGTGTGACTATTGTCAAAGCAATGGCCACTTTACTTTTATATGTGTGTGGCTGATTGCAACCTTTTGGTAAAACAACGAGCGTCTTGTTGTGGGCTTTGGTCACATAAATTTATGCCAATTTTGGTCGTTGGTGTTTTAAAGTGTAACCATATGCTCTTTTAAGTGAGATAAACTTTTATTTTAAGTGACTATTGTCCATACAACGGGCACTTTATTTTTATTTGTGTGTGGCTAATTGCAACCATTTGGTCACACAACGAGTGTCTTGTTGTGGGCTTTGTTCACATAAAATTATGCTAAATGTGGACGTAGGTGCTAAAAAGTTTGACCATATGCTCTTTTAAGTGAGGTAAACTTGTATTTTGTGTAACAATTGTCCATGCAATGGCAAGTTAATTTTTATTTTCGTGTGGCTGATTGCAAAAATTTGGTCACACAACGAGTGTCTTGTTGTGGGCTTCGGTCACATAAAATTTTGCCAAATGTGGTTGTAGGTGTTAGAAAGTGTGACCATATGCTCTTTTAAGTTAAGTAAACTTATATTTTGGGTGACTATTGTCCATGCAATGGCCACTTAATTTTTATTTGTGTGTGGCTGATTGCAAAAATTTGGTCACAGAACGAGTGTCTTGTTATGGGCTTTAGTCACATAAAGTTATGCCAAATGTGGTCGTAGATGTTAAAACGTGTGACCATATGCTCTTTTAAGTGATGTAAACTTGTATTTTGTGTGACTACTGTCCATGCAATGACCATATGCTCTTTTAAGTGAGATAAACTTGTATTTTAAGTGACTATTGTCCATACAACGGGCACTTTATTTTTATTTGTGTGTGGCTAATTGCAACCACTTGGTCACACAACGAGTGTCTTGTTGTGGGCTTTGTTCACATAATATTATGCTAAATGTGGACGTAGGTGCTAAAAAGTTTGACCATATGCTCTTTTAAGTGAGGTAAACTTGTATTTTGTGTAACAATTGTCCATGCAATGGCAACTTAATTTTTATTTTCGTGTGGCTGATTGCAAAAATTTGGTCACACAACGAGTGTCTTGTTGTGGGCTTCGGTCACATAAAATTTTGCCAAATGTGGTTGTAGGTGTTAGAAAGTGTGACCATATGCTCTTTTAAGTTAAATAAACTTATATTTTGGGTGACTATTGTCCATGCAATGGCCACTTAATTTTTATTTGTGTGTGGCTGATTGCAAAAATTTGGTCACAGATAGAGTGTCTTGTTGTGGGCTTTAGTCACATAAAGTTATGCCAAATGTGGTCGTAGATGATAAAACGTGTGACCATATTCTCTTTTAAGTGATGTAAACTTGTATTTTGTGTGACTACTGTCCATGCAATGACCATATGCTCTTTTAAGTGAGATAAACTTGTATTTTAAGTGACTATTGTCCATACAACGGGCACTTTATTTTTATTTGTGTGTGGCTAATTGCAACCATTTGGTCACACAACGAGTGTCTTGTTGTGGGCTTTGTTCACATAAAATTATGCTAAATGTGGACGTAGGTGCTAAAAAGTTTGACCATATGCCCTTTTAAGTGAGGTAAACTTGTATTTTGTGTAACAATTGTCCATGCAATGGCAACTTAATTTTTATTTTCGTGTGGCTGATTGCAAAAATTTGGTCACACAACGAGTGTCTTGTTGTGGGCTTCGGTCACAGAAAATTTTGCCAAATGTGGCTGTAGGTGTTAGAAAGTGTGACCATATGCTCTTTTAAGTTAAGTAAACGTATATTTTGGGTGACTATTGTCCATGCAATGGCCACTTAATTTTTATTTGTGTGTGGCTGATTGCAAAAATTTGGTCACAGAACGAGTGTCTTGTTGTGGGCTTTGGTCACACAAAATTATGCCAAATGTGGCCGTAGGTGTTAAAAAGTGTGACCATATGCTCTTTAAAGTGTGGTAAACTTGAATTTTTTGTGACTATTGTCCATGCAATGGCCACTTTATTTTTATATTTTTTTGTGGCTGATTGCAACCATTTGGTCACACGACGAGTGACTTGTGATGGGCTTTGGTCACATATACTTATGTCAAATGTGGCCGTAGGTGTTAAAAGGTGTGACCATATGCTCTTTAAAGTGAGGTAAACTTGTATTTTTTGTGACTATTGTCCATGCAATGACCACTTTATTTAATTTTGTGTGTGGCTGATTGCAACCATTTGATCACACGACGAGTGACATGTTATGGGCTTTGGTCACATAAACTTATGCCAAATGTGGTCGTAGGTGTTAAAAAGTGTGGCCATATGCTCTTTTAAGTGAGGTAAACTTGTATTCTGTTTGACTATTGTCAATGCAATGGCCACTTTAGTTTTATATGTGTGTGGCTGATTGCAACCATTTGGTCACACAACGAGCGTCTTGTTGTGGGCTTTGGTCACATAAATTTATGCCAATTGTGGTCGTTGGTGTTAAAAAGTGTGACAATATGCTCTTTTAAGTGAGATAAACTTGTATTTTTTGTGACTATTGTCCATACAACGGGCAATTTATTTTTATTAGTGTGTGGCAAAATGCAACCATTTGGTCACACAACGAGTGTCTTGTTGTGGGCTTTGTTCACATAAAATTATGTTAAATGTGGACGTGGGTGTTAAAAAGTGTGACCATATGCTCTTTTAAGTGAGGTAAACTTGTATTTTGTGTGACAATTGTCCATGCAATGGCCACTTAATTTTTATTTGTGTGTGGTTGATTGCAACCATTTGCTCAAACGTCGAGTGTCTTGTTGTGGGCTTTAGTCACATAACCTTATGCCAAATGTGGCCGTAGGTGTTAAAAAGTGTGACATATGCTCTTTTAAGTGAGGTAAACTTGTATGTTGGGTGACTATCGTCCATGCAATGGCCACTTTAGTTTTATGTGTGTGGGGCTGATTGCAATCGTTTGGTGACACAACGAGTGTCTTCTTGTGGGCTTTGGTCACTTAAAATTATGCCAAATATGGTCATAAGACTTAAAAAGTGTGACCATATGCTCTTTTAAGTGAGGTAAACTTCTTTTATGTGTGATTATTTGTGTGTGACTGATTGCAACCATTTGGTCACACAACGAGTGTGCTGTTGTGGGCTTTGTTCACATAAAATTATGCTAAATGTGGACGTAGGTTTTAAAAAGAATGACCATATGCTCTTTTAAGTAAGGTAAACTTGTATTTTGTGTGATAATTGTCCATGCAATGGCCACTTAATTTTTATTTGCGTGTGCCTGATTGCAAAAATTTGTTCACATAACGAGTTTCTTGTTGTGGGCTTTGGTCACATAACATTATGGCAAATGTGGCTGTAGGTGTTAAAAAGTGTGACCGTATGCTCTTTTAAGTTAAGTAAACTTGTATTTTGTGTGACTATTATCCATGCGATGGCCACTTTATTTTTATATGTGCGTGGCTGATTGCAAAAATTTGGTCACAGAACGAGTGTCTTGTTGTGGTCTTTAGTCACATAAAGTTATGCCAAATGTGGCCGTAGATGTTAAAATGTGTGACCATATGCTCTTTTAAGTGAGGTAAACTTGTATGTTGGGTGACTATCGTCCATGCAATGGCCACTTTGGTTTTGTGTGTGTGGGGCTGATTGCAATCGTTTGGTGACACAACGAGTGTCTTCTTGTGGGCTTCGGTCACTTAAAATTATGCCAAATATGGTCGTAAGAGTTAAAACGTGTGACCATATGCTCTTTTAAGTGAGGTAAACTTGTATTTTGTGTAACAATTGTCCATGCAATGTCAACTTAATTTTTATTTTCGTGTGGCTGATTGCAAAAATTTTGTCACACAACGAATGTCTTGTTGTGGGCTTCGGCCACATAAAATTTTGCCAAATATGGTTGTAGGTGTTAGAAAGTGTGACCATATGCTCTTTTAAGTTAAGTAAACGTATATTTTGGGTGACTATTGTCCATGTAATGGCCATTTAATTTTTATTTGAGTGTGGCTGATTGCAAAAATTTGGTCACAGAACGAGTGTCTTGTTGTGG
The DNA here is from genome assembly GCA_020465985.1 of Centrapalus pauciflorus. Taxonomy (NCBI): domain Eukaryota; kingdom Viridiplantae; phylum Streptophyta; class Magnoliopsida; order Asterales; family Asteraceae; genus Centrapalus; species Centrapalus pauciflorus. The sequence goes on from JAANYP010004041.1 coordinate 90,096, forward strand.
GCTTTAGTCACATAAAGTTATGCCAAATGTGGTCGTAGATGTTAAAATGTGTAACCATATGCTCTTTTAAGTGATGTAAACTTGTATTTTGTGTGACTACTGTCCATGCAATGGCCACTTTAGTTTAATGTGTGTGGGGCTGATTGCAACCGTTTGGTCACACAATGAGTGTCTTGTTGTTGGCTTTGGTCACATAAAATTATGCCAAATGTGGTCGTAGGTGTTAAAAAGTGTGACCATATGCTCTTTAAAGTGTGGTAAACTTGAATTTTTTGTGACTATTGTCCATGCAATGGCCACTTTATTTTTTTTTTGTGTGGCTGATTGCAACCATTTGGTCACACGACGAGTGACTTGTTGTGGGCTTTGGTCACATAAACTTATGCCAAATGTGGCCGTAGGTGTTAAAAGGTGTGGCCATATGCTCTTTAAAGTGAGGTAAACTTGTATTTTTTGTGACTATTGTCCATGCAATGACCACTTTATTTATTTTTGTGTGTGGCTGATTGCAACCATTTGGTCACACGACGAGTGACATGTTATGGGCTTTGGTCACATAAACTTATGCCAAATGTGGTCGTAGGTGTTAAAAAGTGTGGCCATATGCTCTTTAAGTGAGGTAAACTTATATTCTGTTTGACTATTGTCAATGCAATGGCCACTTTAGTTTTATATGTGTGTGGCTGATTGCAACCATTTGGTCACACAACGAGCGTCTTGTTGAGGGCTTTGGTCACATAAATTTATGCCAATTGTGGTCGTTGGTGTTCAAAAGTGTGACAATATGCTATTTTAAGTGAGATAAACTTGTATTTTAAGAGACTATTGTCCATACAACGGGCAATTTATTTTTATTAGTGTGTGGCTAAATGCAACCATTTGGTCACACAACGAGTGTCTTGTTGTGGGCTTTGTTCACATAAAATTATGTTAAATGTGGACGTGGGTGTTAAAAAGTGTGACCATATGCTCTTTTAAGTGAGGTAAACTTGTATTTTGTGTGACAATTGTCCGTGCAATGGCCACTTAATTTTTATTTGTGTGTGGTTGATTGCAACCATTTGCTCAAACGACGAGTGTCTTGTTGTGGGCATTAGTCACATAACCTTATGCCAAATGTGGCCGTAGGTGTTAAAAAGTGTGACAGATGCTCTTTTAAGTGAGGTAAACTTGTATGTTGGGTGACTATGGTCCATGCAATGGCCACTTTAGTTTTATGTGTGTGGGGCTGATTGCAATCGTTTGGTGACACAACGAGTGTCTTCTTGTGGGCTTCGGTCACTTAAAATTATGCCAAATATGGTCATAAGAGTTAAAAAGTGTGACCATATGCTCTTTTAAGTGAGGTAAACTTCTTTTATGTGTGATTATTGTCCATGCAATGGCCACTTTATTTTTATTTGTGTGTGACTGATTGCAACCATTTGGTCACACAACGAGTGTGCTGTTGTGGGCTTTGTTCACATAAAATTATGCTAAATGTGGACGTAGGTTTTAAAAAGTATGACCATATGCTCTTTTAAGTAAGGTAAACTTGTATTTTGTGTGACAATTGTCCATGAAATGGCCACTTAATTTTAATTTGCGTGTGCCTGATTGCAAAAATTTGTTCACACAACGAGTTTCTTGTTGTGGGCTTTGGTCACATAACATTATGGCAAATGTGGCTGTAGTTGTTAAAAAGTGTGACCGTATGCTCTTTTAAGTTAAGTAAACTTGTATTTTGTGTGACTATTATCCATGCGATGGCCACTTAATTTTTATATGTGCGTGACTGATTGCAAAAATTTGGTCACAGAATGAGTGTCTTGTTGTGGTCTTTAGTCACATAAAGTTATGCCAAATGTGGCCGTAGATGTTAAAATGTGTGACCATATGCTCTTTTAAGTGAGGTAAACTTGTATTTTGTGTGACTATTGTCCATGCAATGGCCACTTTAGTTTTCTGTGTGTGGGGCTGATTGCAACCGTTTGGTCACACAACGAGTGTCTTGTTGTGGGCTTTGGTCACATAAAATTAAGCCAAATGTCGCCGTAGGTGTTAAAAAGTGTGACCATATGCTCTTTAAAGTGAGGTAAACTTGTATTTTTTGTGACTATTGTCCATGCAATGGCCACTTTATTTTTTTTTGTGTCTCGCTGATTGCAACCATTTGGTCAAACAACGAGCGTCTTGTTGTGGGCTTTGGTCACATAAAATTTATGCCAATTTTGGTCTTTGGTGTTTTAAAGTGTGACCATATGCTCTTTTAAGTGAGATAAATTTGTATTTTAAGTAACTATTGTCAATACAACGGGCACTTTATTTTTATTTGTGTGTGGCTAATTGCAACCATTTGGTCACACAACGAGTGTCTTGTTGTGGGCTTTGTTCATATAATATTATGCTAAATGTGGACGTAGGTGCTAAAAAGTTTGACCATATGCTCTTTTAAGTGAGGTAAACTTGTATTTTGTGTAACAATTGTCCATGCAATGGCAACTTAATTTTTATTTTCGTGTGGCTGATTGCAAAAATTTGGTCACACAACGAGTGTCTTGTTGTGGGCTTCGGTCACATAAAATTTTGCCAAATGTGGTTGTAGGTGTTAGAAAGTGTGACCATATGCTCTTTTAAGTTAAGTAAACTTATATTTTGGGTGACTATTGTCCATGCAATGGCCACTTAATTTTCAAAAATTTGGTCACAGAACGAGTGTCTTGTTATGGGCTTTAGTCACATAAAGTTATGCCAAATGTGGTCGTAGATGTTAAAACGTGTGACCATATGCTCTTTTAAGTGATGTAAACTTGTATTTTGTGTGACTACTGTCCATGCAATGACCATATGCTCTTTTAAGTGAGATAAACTTGTATTTTAAGTGACTATTGTCCATACAACGGGCACTTTATTTTTATTTGTGTGTGGCTAATTGCAACCATTTGGTCACACAACGAGTGTCTTGTTGTGGGCTTTGTTCACATAATATTATGCTAAATGTGGACGTAGGTGCTAAAAAGTTTGACCATATGCTCTTTTAAGTGAGGTAAACTTGTATTTTGTGTAACAATTGTCCATGCAATGGCAACTTAATTTTTATTTTCGTGTGGCTGATTGCAAAAATTTGGTCACACAACGAGTGTCTTGTTGTGGGCTTCGGTCACATAAAATTTTGCCAAATGTGGTTGTAGGTGTTAGAAAGTGTGACCATATGCTCTTTTAAGTTAAGTAAACTTATATTTTGGGTGACTATTGTCCATGCAATGGCCACTTAATTTTCAAAAATTTGGTCACAGAACGAGTGTCTTGTTGTGGGCTTTAGTCACATAAAGTTATGCCAAATGTGGTCGTAGATGTTAAAACGTGTGACCATATGCTCTTTTAAGTGATGTAAACTTGTATTTTGTGTGACTACTGTCCATGCAATGACCATATGCTCTTTTAAGTGAGATAAACTTGTATTTTAAGTGACTATTGTCCATACAACGGGCACTTTATTTTTATTTGTGTGTGGCTAATTGCAACCATTTGGTCACACAACGAGTGTCTTGTTGTGGGCTTTGTTCACATAAAATTATGCTAAATGTGGACGTAGGTGCTAAAAAGTTTGACCATATGCTCTTTTAAGTGAGGTAAACTTGTATTTTGTGTAACAATTGTCCATGCAATGGCAACTTAATTTTTATTTTCGTGTGGCTGATTGCAAAAATTTGGTCACACAACGAGTGTCTTGTTGTGGGCTTCGGTCACAGAAAATTTTGCCAAATGTGGCTGTAGGTGTTAGAAAGTGTGACCATATGCTCTTTTAAGTTAAGTAAACGTATATTTTGGGTGACTATTGTCCATGCAATGGCCACTTAATTTTTATTTGTGTGTGGCTGATTGCAAAAATTTGGTCACAGAACGAGTGTCTTGTTGTGGGCTTTAGTCACATAAAGTTATGCCAAATGTGGTCGTAGATGAAAATGTGTGACCATATGCTCTTTTAAGTGATGTAAACTTGTATTTTGTGTGACTACTGTCCATGCATTGGCCACTTTAGTTTAATGTGTGTGGGGCTGATTGCAACCGTTTGGTCACACAACGAGTGTCTTGTTGTGGGCTTTGGTCACATAAAATTATGCCAAATGTGGCCGTAGGTGTTAAAAAGTGTGACCATATGCTCTTTAAAGTGTGGCAAACTTGAATTTTTGTGACTATTGTCCATGCAATGGCCACTTTATTTTTTTTTGTGTGGCTGATTGCAACCATTTGGTCAAACAACGAGCGTCTTGTTGTGGGCTTTGGTCACATAAATTTATGCCAATTTTGGTCGTTGGGGTTTTAAAGTGTGACCATATGCTCTTTTAAGTGAGATAAATTTGTATTTTAAGTAACTATTGTCCATACAACGGGCACTTTATTTTTATTTGTGTGTGGCTAATTGCAACCATTTGGTCACCCAACGAGTGTCTTGTTGTGGGCTATGTTCACATAAAATTATGCTAAATGTGGACGTAGGTGCTAAAAAGTTTGACCATATGCTCTTTTAAGTGAGGTAAACTTGTATTTTGTGTAACAATTGTCCATGCAATGGCAACTTAATTTTTATTTTCGTGTGGCTGATAGCAAAAATTTGGTCACACAACGAGTGTCTTGTTGTGGGCTTCGGTCACATAAAATTTTGCCAAATGTGGTTGTAGGTGTTAGAAAGTGTGACCATATGCTCTTTTAAGTTAAGTAAACTTATATTTTGGGTGACTATTGTCCATGCAATGGCCACTTAATTCTTATTTGTGTGTGGTTGATTGCAAAAATTTGGTCACAGAACGAGTGTCTTGTTGTGGGCTTTAGTCACATAAAGTTATGCGAAATGTGGTCGTAGATGTTAAAACGTGTGACCATATGCTCTTTTAAGTTAAGTAAACTTATGTTTTGGGTGACTATTGTCCATGTAATGGCCACTTAATTTTTATTTGCGTGTGGCTGATTGCAAAAATTTGGTCACAGAACGAGTGTCTTGTTGTGGGCTTTAGTCACATAAAGTTATGCCAAATGTGGTCGTAGATGTTAAAACGTGTAACCATATGCTCTTTTAAGTGATGTAAACCTGTATTTTGTGTGACTACTGTCCATGCAATGACCATATGCTCTTTTAAGTGAGATAAACTTGTATTTTAAGTAACTATTGTCCATACAACGGGCACTTTATTTTTATTTGTGTGTGGCTAATTGCAACCATCTGGTCACACAACGAGTGTCTTGTTGTGGGCTTTGTTCACATAAAATTATGCTAAATGTGGACGTAGGTGCTAAAAAGTTAGACCATATGCTCTTTTAAGTGAGGTAAACTTGTATTTCGTGTAACAATTGTCCATGCAATGGCAACTTAATTTTTATTTTCGTGTGGCTGATTGCAAAAATTTGGTCACACAACGAGTGTCTTGTTGTGGGCTTCGGTCACATAAAATTTTGCCAAATGTGGCTGTAGGTGTTAGAAAGTGTGACCATATGCTCTTTTAAGTTAAGTAAACGTATATTTTGGGTGACTATTGTCCATGCAATGGCCACTTAATTTTTATTTGAGTGTGGCTGATTGCAAAAATTTGGTCACAGAACGAGTGTCTTGTTGTGGGCTTTAGTCACATAAAGTTATGCCAAATGTGGTCGTAGATGTTAAAATGTGTAACCATATGCTCTTTTAAGTGATGTAAACTTGTATTTTGTGTGACTACTGTCCATGCAATGGCCACTTTAGTTAAATGTGTGTGGGGCTGATTGCAACCGTTTGGTCACACAACGAGTGTCTTGTTGTGGGCTTTGGTCACATAAAATTATGCCAAATGTGGCCGTAGGTGTTAAAAAGTGTGACCATATGCTCTTTAAAGTGTGGTAAACTTGAATTTTTTGTGACTATTGTCCATGCAATGGCCACTTTATTTCTTTTTTGTGTGGCTGATTGCAACCATTTGGTCACACGACGAGTGACTTGTTGTGGGCTTTGGTCACATAAACTTATGCCAAATGTGGTCGTAGGTGTTAAAAGGTGTGGCCATATGCTCTTTAAAGTGAGGTAAACTTGTATTTTTTGTGACTATTGTCCATGCAATGACCACTTTATTTATTTTTGTGTGTGGCTGATTGCAACCATTTGGTCACACGACGAGTGACATGTTATGGGCTTTGGTCACATAAACTTATGCCAAATGTGGTCGTAGGTGTTAAAAAGTGTGGCCATATGCTATTTTAAGTGAGGTAAACTTGTATTCTGTTTGACTATTGTCAATGCATTGGCCACTTTAGTTTTCTATGTGTGTGGCTGATTGCAACCATTTGGTCACACAACGAGCGTCTTGTTGTGGGCTTTGGTCACATAAATTTATGCCAATTGTGGTCGTTGGTGTTAAAAAGTGTGACAATATGCTCTTTTAAGAGAGATAAACTTGTATTTTAAGTGACTATTGTCCATACAACGGACAATTTATTTTTATTAGTGTGTGGCTAAATGCAACCATTTGGTCACACAACGAGTGTCTTGTTGTGGGCTTTGTTCACATAAAATTATGTTAAATGTGGACGTAGGTGTTAAAAAGTGTGACCATATGCTCTTCTAAGTGAGGTAAACTTGTATTTTGTGTGACAATTGTCCATGCAATGGCCACTTAATTTTTATTTGTGTGTGGTTGATTGCAACCATTTGCTCAAACGACGAGTGTCTTGTCGTGGGCTTTAGTCACATAACCTTATGCCAAATGTGGCCGTAGGTGTTAAAAAGTGTGACATATGCTCTTTTAAGTGAGGTAAACTTGTATGTTGGGTGACTATCGTCCATGCAATGGCCACTTTAGTTTTATGTGTGTGGGGCTTATTGTAATCGTTTGGTGACACAACGAGTCTCTTCTTGTGGGCTTTGGTCACTTAAAATTATGCCAAATATGGTCGTAAGAGTTAAAAAGTGTGACCATATGCTCTTTTAAGTGAGGTAAACTTCTTTTATGTGTGATTATTGTCCATGCAATGGCCACTTAATTTTTATTTGTGTGTGGCTGATTGCAACCATTTGGTCACACAACGAGTGTGCTGTTGTGGGCTTTATTCACATAAAACTATGCTAAATGTGGACATAGGTTTTAAAAAGTATGACCATATGCTCTTTTAAGTGAGGTAAACTTGTATTTTGTGTGACAATTGTCCATGCAATGGCCACTTAATTTTTATTTCCGTGTGGCTGATTGCAAAAATTTGTTCACACAATGAGTTTCTTGTTGTGGGCTTTGGTCACATAACATTAGCCAAATGTGGTTGTAGGTGTTAAAAAGTGTGACCATATGCTCTTTTAAGTTAAATAAACTTGTATTTTGGGTGACTATTGTCCATGCAATGGCCACTTAATTTTTATATGTGTGTGGCTGATTGCAAAAATTTGGTCACAGAACGAGTGTCTTGTTGTGGGCTTTAGTCACATAAAGTTATGCCAAATGTGGCCGTAGATGTTAAAATGTGTGACCATATGCTCTTTTAAGTGAGGTAAACTTTTATTATGTGTGACTATTGTCCATGCAATGGCCACTTTAGTTTTATGTGTGTGGGGCTGATTGCAACCGTTTGGTCACACAACGAGTGTCTTGTTGTGGGCTTTGGTCACATAAAATTATGCCAAATGTCGCCGTAGGTGTTTAAAAGTGTGACCATATGCTCTTTAAAGTGAGGTAAACTTGTATTTTTGGTGACTATTGTCCATGCATTGGCCACTTTATTTTTTTGTGTCTTGCTGATTGCAACCATTTGGTCAAACAACGAGCGTCTTGTTGTGGGCTTTGGTCACATAAATTTATGCCAATTTTGGTCGTTGGTGTTTTAGAGTGTGACCATATGCTCTTTTAAGCGAGATAAACTTGTATTTTAAGTGACTATTGTCCATACAACGGGCACTTTATTTTTATTTGTGTGTGGCTAATTGCAACCATTTGGTCACACAACGAGTGTCTTGTTGTGGGCTTTGTTCACATAAAATTATGCTAAATGTGGACGTAGGTGCTAAAAAGTTTGACCATATGCTCTTTTAAGTGAGGTAAACTTGTATTTTGTGTAACAATTGTCCATGCAATGGCAACTTAATTTTTATTTACGTGTGGCTGATTGCAAAAATTTGGTCACACAACGAGTGTCTTGTTGTGGGCTTTGGTCACATAAAATTATGCCAAATGTGGCTGTAGGTGTTAGAAAGTGTGACCATATGCTCTTATAAGTTAAGTAAACTTGTATTTTGGGTGACTATTGTCCATGCAATGGCCACTTAATTTTTATTTGTGTGTGGCTGATTGCAAAAATTTGGTCACAGAACGAGTGTCTTGTTATGGGCTTTAGTCACATAAAGTTATGCCAAATGTGGTCTTAGATGTTAAAATGTGTGACCATATGCTATTTTAAGTGAGGTAAACTTGTATTTTGTGTGACTATTTTCCATGCAACGGCCACTTTAGTTTTATGTGTGTGGGGCTGATTGCAACCGTTTGGTCACACAACGAGTGTCTTGTTGTGGGCTTTGGTCACATAAAATTATGCCAAATGTCGCCGTAGGTGTTAAAAAGTGTGGCCATATGCTCTTTTAAGTGAGGTAAACTTGTATTATGTGTAACTATTGTCAATGCAATATTGCTACCATTTGGTAACACAACGAGCGTCTTGTTGTGGGCTTTGGTCACATAAATTTATGCCAATTGTGGTCGTTGTTGTTAAAAAGTGTGACCATATACTCTTTTATGGGAGACAAACTTGTATTTTAAGTGACTATTGTCCATACAACGGGCACTTTATTTATATTTGTGTGTGGCTAATTGCAACCATTTGGTCACACAACGAGTGTCTTGTTGTGGGCTTTGGTCACATAAAATTATGCCAAAAGTGGCCATAGGAGTTAAAAAGGGTAACCATATGCTCTTTTAAGTGAGGTAAACTTGTATTTTGTGTGACTATTGTTCCTGCAATGAACACTTTATTTTTATGTAAGTGTTGCTGATTGCAACCATTTGGTCACACAATGAATGTCTTGTTGTGGGCTTTGGCCACATAAAATTATGTCAAATTTGGCCGTAGGTGTTAAAAAGTTTGACCATATGCTCTTTTAAGTTAAGTAAACTTGTATTTTGTGTGACTATTGTCCATGCAATGGCCACTTAATTTTTATTTGTGTGTGACTGATTGCAAAAATTTGGTCACAGAACGAGTGTCTTGTTGTGGGCTTTAGTCACATAAAGTTATGCCAAATGTGGCCGTAGATGTTAAAATGTGTGACCATATGCTCTTTTAAGTGAAGTAAACTTGTATTTTTTTTTTTACTATTGTCCATGCAATGACCACTTTATTTTTTTTTTTTTTGTGTGGCTGATTGCAACCATTTGGTCACACGACGAGTGACTTATAGTGGGCTTTGGTCACATAAAGTTATGCCAAATGTGGTCGTAGGTGTTAAAAAGTCTGGCCATATGCTATTTTAAGTGAGGTAAACTTGTATTCTTTGTGACTATTGTCAATGCAATGGCCACTTTAGTTTTATATGTGTGTGGCTGATTGCTACCATTTGGTCACTCAACGAGCGTCTTGTTGTGGGCTTTGGTCACATAAATTTATGCCAATTGTGGTCGTTGTTGTTAAAAAGTGTGACCATATACTATTTTATGTGAGATAAACTTGTATTTTATGTGACTATTGTCCATACAACGGGCACTTTATTTTTATTTGTGTGTGGCTAATTGTAACCACTTGGTCACACAACGAGTATCTTGTTGTGGGCTTTGGTCACATAAAATTATGCTAAAAGTGGCCATAGGAGTTAAAAAGTGTGACCATATGCTCTTTTAAGTGAGGTAAACTTGTATTTTTTTTTACTATTGTCCATGCAATGGCCACTTTATTTTTTTTGTGTCTAGCTGATTGCAACCATTCGGTCAAACAACGAGCGTCTTGTTGTGGGCTTTGGTCACATAAATTTATGACAATTTCGGTCGTTGGTGTTTTAAAGTTTGACCATATGCTCTTTTAAGCGAGATAAACTTGTATTTTAAGTGACTGTTGTCCATACAACGGGCACTTTAGTTTTATTTGTGTGTGGCTAATTGCTACCATTTGGTAACACAACGAGCGTCTTGTTGTGGGCTTTGGTCACATAAATTTATGCTAATTGTGGTCGTTGTTGTTAAAAAGTGTGACCATATACTCTTTTAAGTGAGATAAACTCGTATTTTAAGTGACTATTGTCCATACAACGGGCACTTTATTTTTATTTGTGTGTGGCTAATTGTAACCATTTGGTCACACAACGAGTGTCTTGTTGTGGGCTTTGGTCACATAAAATTATGCTAAAAGTGGCCATAGGAGTTAAAAAGTGTGACCATATGCTCTTTTAAGTGAGGTAAACTTGTATTTTGTGTGACTATTTTCCATGCAACGGCCACTTTAGTTTTATGTGTGTGGGGCTGATTGCAACCGTTTGGTCACACAACGAGTGTCTTGTTGTGGGCTTTGGTCACATAAAATTATGCCAAATGTCGCCGTAGGTGTTAAAATGTTTGACCATATGCTCTTTAAAGTGAGGTAAACTTGTATTTTTTGTGACTATTGTCCATGCAATGACCACTTTATTTTTTTTTTGTGTGGTTGATTGCAACCATTAGGTCACACGACGATTGACTAATAGTGGGCTTTGGTCACATAAACTTACGCCAAATGTGGCCGTAGGTGTTAAAAAGTCTGGCCATATGCTCTTTTAAGTGAGGTAAACTTGTATTCTGTGTGACTATTGTCAATGCAATATTGCTACCATTTGGTAACACAACGAGCGTCTTGTTGTGGGCTTTGGTCACATAAATTTATGCCAATTGTGGTCGTTGTTGTTAAAACGTGTGACCATATACTCTTTTAAGTGAGATAAACTTGTATTTTAAGTGACTATTGTCCATACAACGGGCACTTTATTTATATTTGTGTGTGGCTAATTGCAACCATTTGGTCACACAACGAGTGTCTTGTTGTGGGCTTTGGTCACATAAAATTATGCGAAAAGTGGCCATAGGAGTTAAAAAGTGTGACCATATGCTCTTTTAAGTGAGGTAAACTTGTATTTTGTATGACTATTTTCCATGCAACGGCCACTTTAGTTTTATGTGTGTGGGGCTGATTGCAACCGTTTGGTCACACAACGAGTGTCTTGTGTGGGCTTTGGTCACATAAAATTATGCCAAATGTCGCCGTAGGTGTTAAAAAGTTTGACCATATGCTCTTTAAAGTGAGGTAAACTTGTATTTTTTGTGACTATTGTCCATGCAATGGCCACTTTATTTTTTTTTTTGTGTGTTTGATTGCAACCATTAGGTCACACGACGAGTGACTAATAGTGGGCTTTGGTCACATAAACTTACGGCAAATGTGGCCGTAGGTGTTAAAAAGTCTGGCCATATGCTCTTTTAAGTGAGGTAAACTTGTATTCTGTGTGACTATTGTCAATGCAATATTGCTACCATTTGGTAACACAACGAGCGTCTTGTTGTGGGCTTTGGTCACATAAATTTATGCCAATTGTGGTCGTTGTTGTTAAAAAGTGTGACCATATACTCTTTTAAGTGAGATAAACTTGTATTTTAAGTGACTATTGTCCATACAACGGGCGCTTTATTTTTATTTGTGTGTGGCTAATTGTAACCATTTGGTCACACAACGAGTGTCTTGTTGTGGGCTTTGATCACATAAAATTATGCTAAAAGTGGCCATAGGAGTTAAAAAGTGTGACCATATGCTCTTTTAAGTGAGGTAAACTTGTATTTTGTGTGACTATTTTCCATGCAACGGCCACTTTAGTTTTATGTGTGTGTGGCTGATTGCAACCGTTTGGTCACACAACGAGTGTCTTGTTGTGGGCTTTGGTCACATAAAATTATGCCAAATGTCGTCGTAGGTGTTAAAAAGTTTGACCATATGCTCTTTAAAGTGAGGTAAACTTGTATTTTTTGTGACTATTGTCCATGCAATGGCCACTTTATTTTTTTTTTGTGTGGTTGATTGCAACCATTAGGTCACACGACGAGTGACTAATAGTGGGCTTTGGTCACATAAACTTACGCCAAATGTGGCCGTAGGTATTAAAAAGTCTGGCCATATGCTCTTTTAAGTGAGGTAAACTCTTATTCTGTGTGACTATTGTCAATGCAATATTGCTACCATTTGGTAACACAACGAGCGTCTTGTTGTGGGCTTTGGTCACATAAATTTATGCCAATTGTGGTCGTTGTTGTTAAAAAGTGTGACCATATACTCTTTTAAGTGAGATAAACTTGTATTTTAAGTGACTATTGTCCATACAACGGGCACTTTCTTTATATTTGTGTGTGGCTAATTGCAACCATTTGGTCACACAACGAGTGTCTTGTTGTGGGCTTTGGTCACATAAAATTATGCCAAATGTGGCTGTAGGTGTTAGAAAGTGTGACCATATGCTCTTATAAGTTAAGTAAACTTGTATTTTGGGTGACTATTGTCCATGCAATGGCCACTTAATTTTTATTTGTGTGTGGCTGATTGCAAAAATTTGGTCACAGAACGAGTGTCTTGTTATGGGCTTTAGTCACATAAAGTTATGCCAAATGTGGTCGTAGATGTTAAAATGTGTGACCATATGCTCTTTTAAGTGAGGTAAACTTGTATTTTGTGTGACTATTTTCCATGGAACGGCCACTTTAGTTTTATGTGTGTGGGGCTGATTGCAACCGTTTGGTCACACAACGAGTGTCTTGTTGTGGGCTTTGGTCACATAAAATTATGCCAAATGTCGCCGTAGGTGTTAAAAAGTGTGACCATATGCTCTTTAAAGTGTGGTAAACTTGTATTTTTTGTGACTATTGTCCATGCAATGGCCACTTTATATTTTTTTTGTGTGGCTGATTGCAACCATTTGGTCACACGACGAGTGACTTGTTGTGGGCTTTAGTCACATAAACTTATGCCAAATGTGGCCGTAGGTGTTAAAAAGTGTGGCCATATGCTCTTTTAAGTGAGGTAAACTTGTATTATGTGTAGCTATTGTCAATGCAATATTGCTACCATTTGGTAACACTACGAGCGTCTTGTTGTGGGCTTTGGTCACATAAATTTATGCCAATTGTGGTCGTTGTTGTTAAAAAGTGTGACCATATACTCTTTTAAGTGAGATAAACTTGTATTTTAAGTGACTATTGTCCATACAACGGGCACTTTATTTATATTTGTGTGTGGCTAATTGCAACCATTTGGTCACACAACGAGTGTCTTGTTGTGGGCTTTGGTCACATAAAATTATGCCATAAGTGGCCATAGGAGTTAAAAAGGGTGACCATATGCTCTTTTAAGTGAGGTAAACTTGTATTTTGTGTGACTATTGTTCCTGCAATGAACACTTTATTTTTATGTAAGTGTTGCTGATTGCAACCATTTGGTCACACAATGAATGTCTTGTTGTGGGCTTTGGCCACATAAAATTATGTCAAATTTGGCCGTAGGTGTTAAAAAGTTTGACCATATGCTCTTTTAAGTTAAGTAAACTTGTATTTTGTGTGACTATTGTCCATGCAATGGCCACTTATTTTTTATTTGTGTGTGACTGATTGCAAAAATTTGGTCACAGAACGAGTGTCTTGTTGTGGGCTTTAGTCACATAAAGTTATGCCAAATGTGGCCGTAGATGTTAAAATGTGTGACCATATGCTCTTTTAAGTGAAGTAAACTTGTATTTTGTGTGACTATTGACCATGAAATGGCCACTTTACTTTTATGTGTGTGGGGCTGATTGCAACCGTTTGGTCAGACAACGAGTGTCTTGTAGTGGGCTTTGGTCACATAAAATTATGCCAAATGTCGCCGTAGGTGTTAAAAAGTTTGACCATATGCTCTTTAAAGTGAGGTAAACTTGTATTTTTTGTGACTATTGTCCATGCAATGACCACTTTATTTTTTTTTTTTTGTGTGGCTGATTGCAACCATTTGATCACACGACGAGTGACTTATAGTGGGCTTTAGTCACATAAAGTTATGCCAAATGTGGTCGTAGGTGTTAAAAAGTCTGGCCATATGCTCTTTTAAGTGAGGTAAACTTGTATTCTGTGTGACTATTGTCAATGCAATGGCCACTTTAGTTTTATATGTGTGTGGCTGATTGCTACCATTTGGTCACTCAACGAGCGTCTTGTTGTGGGCTTTGGTAACATAAATTTATGCCAATTGTGGTCGTTGTTGTTAAAAAGTGTGACCATATACTATTTTAAGTGAGATAAACTTGTATTTTATGTGACTATTGTCCATACAACGAGCACTTTATTTTTATTTGTGTGTGGCTAATTGTAACCATTTGGTCACACAACGAGTGTCTTGTTGTGGGCTTTGGTCACATAAAATTATGCTAAAAGTGGCCATAGGAGTTAAAAAGTGTGACCATATGCTCTTTTAAGTGAGGTAAACTTGTATTTTTTTTTAATATTGTCCATGCAATGGCCACTTTATTTTTTTTGTGTCTGGCTGATTGCAACCATTTGGTCAAACAACGAGCGTCTTGTTGTGGGCTTTGGTCACATAAATTTATGCCAATTTCGGTCGTTGGTGTTTTAAAGTTTGACCATATGCTCTTTTAAGCTAGATAAACTTGTATTTTAAGTGACTATTGTCCATACAACGGGCACTTTAGTTTTATTTGTGTGTGGCTAATTGCTACCATTTGGTAACACAACGAGCGTCTTGTTGTGGGCTTTGGTCACATAAATTTATGCCAATTGTGGTCGTTGTTGTTAAAAAGTGTGACCATATACTCATTTAAGTGAGATAAACTTGTATTTTAAGTGACTATTGTCCATACAACGGGCACTTTATTTATATTTGTGTGTGGCTAATTGCAACCATTTGGTCACACAAGGAGTGTCTTGTTGTGGGCTTTGGTCACATAAAATTATGATAAAAGTGGCCATAGGAGTTAAAAAGGGTGAGCATATGCTCTTTTAAGTGAGGTAAACTTGTATTTTGTGTGACTATTGTTCCTGCAATGAACACTTTATTTTGATGTAAGTGTTGCTGATTGCAACCATTTGGTCACACAATGAATGTCTTGTTGTGGGCTTTGGCCACATAAAATTATGCCAAATTTGGCCGTAGGTGTTAAAAAGTTTTACCATATGCTCATTTAAGTTAAGTAAACTTGTATTTTGTGTGACTATTGTCCATGCAATGGCCACTTAATTTTTATTTGTGTGTGACTGATTGCAAAAATTTGGTCACAGATCGAGTGTCTTGTTGTGGGCTTTAGTCACATAAAGTTATGCCAAATGTGGCCGTAGATGTTAAAATGTGTGACCATATGCTCTTCTAAGTGAGGTAAACTTGTATTCTGTGTGACTATTGTCAATGCAATATTGCTACCATTTGGTAACACAACGAGCGTCTTGTTGTGGGCTTTGGTCACATAAATTTATGCCAATTGTGGTCGTTGTTGTTAAAAAGTGTGACCATATACTCTTTTAAGTGAGATAAACTTGTATTTTAAGTGACTATTGTCCATACAACGGGCACTTTATTTATATTTGTGTGTGGCTAATTGCAACCATTTGGTCGCACAACGAGTGTCTTGTTGTGGGCTTTGGTCACATAAAATTATGCCAAAAGTGGCCATAGGAGGTAAAAAGGGTGACCATATGCTCTTTTAAGTGAGGTAAACTTGTATTTTGTGTGACTATTGTTCCTGCAATGAACACTTTATTTTTATGTAAGCTTTGTTGATTGCAACTATTTGGTCACACAATGAATGTCTTGTTGTGGGCTTTGGCCACATAAAATTATGCCAAATTTGGCCGTAGGTATTAAAAAGTTTGACCATATGCTCTTTTAAGTTAAGTAAACTTGTATTTTGTGTGACTATTGTCCATGCAATGGCCACTTAATTTTTATTTGTGTGTGGCTGATTGTAAAAATTTGGTCACACAACGAGTCTCTTGTTGTGGGCTTTGGTCACATAAAATTATGCCAAATGTGGCTGTAGGTGTTACAAAGTGTGACCATATAATCTTTTAAGTTAAGTAAACTTGTATTTCGTGTGACTATTGTCCATGCAATGGCCACTTAATTTTTATTTATGTGTGGCTAATTGCAAAAATTTGGTCACAGTGTCTTGTTGTGGGCTTTAGTCACATAAAGTTATGCCAAATGTGGCCGTAGATGTTAAAATGTGTGACCATATGCTCTTTTAAGTGAGGTAAACTTGTATTTTGTGTGACTATTGTCCATGCAATGGCCACTTTAGTTTTATGTGTGTGGGGCTGACTGCAACAGTTTGGTCACACACCAAGTGTCTTGTTGTGGGCTTTGGTCACATAAAATTATGCCAAATGTCGCCGTAGGTGTTAAAAAGTTTGACCATATGCTCTTTAAAGTGAGGTAAACTTGTATTTTTTGTGACTATTGTCCATGCAATGGCCACTTTATTTTTTTTTGTGTGGTTGATTGCAACCATTAGGTCACACGACGAGTGACTAATAGTGGGCTTTGGTCACATAAACTTACGCCAAATGTGGCCGTAGGTGTTAAAAAGTCTGGCCATATGCTCTTTTAAGTGAGGTAAACTTGTATTCTGTGTGACTATTGTCAATGCAATATTGCTACCATTTGGTAACACAACGAGCGTCTTGTTGTGGGCTTTGGTCACATAAATTTATGCCAATTGTGGTCGTTGTTGTTAAAAAGTGTGACCATATACTCTTTTAAGTGAGATAAACTTGTATTTTAAGTGACTATTGTCCATACAACGGGCACTTTATTTATATTTGTGTGTGGCTAATTGCAACCATTTGGTCGCACAACGAGTGTCTTGTTGTGGGCTTTGGTCACATAAAATTATGCCAAAAGTGGCCATAGGAGGTAAAAAGAGTGACCATATGCTCTTTTAAGTGAGGTAAACTTGTATTTTGTGTGACTATTGTTCCTGCAATGAACACTTTATTTTTATGTAAGTGTTGCTGATTGCAACTATTTGGTCACACAATGAATGTCTTGTTGTGGGCTTTGGCCACATAAAATTATGCCAAATTTGGTCGTAGGTGTTAAAAAGTTTGACCATATGCTCTTTCAAGTTAAGTAAACTTGTATTTTGTGTTACTATTGTCCATGCAATGGCCACTTAATTTTATTTGTGTGCGACTGATTGCAAAAATTTGGTCACAGAACGAGTGTCTTGTTGTGGGCTTTAGTCACATAAAGTTATGCCAAATGTGGCCGTAGATGTTAAAATGTGTGACCATATGCTCTTTTAAGTGAAGTAAACTTGTATTTTGTGTGACTATTGTCCATGAAATTTCCACTTTACTTTTATGTGTGTGGGGCTGATTGCAACCGTTTGTTCAGACAAAGAGTGTCTTGTAGTGGGCTTTGGTCACATAAAATTATGCCAAATGTCGGCGTAGGTGTTAAAAAGTTTTACCATATGCTCTTTAAAGTGAGGTAAACTTGTATTTTTTGTGACTATTGTCCATGCAATGAACACTTTATTTTTTTTTGTGTGGCTGATTGCAACCATTTGGTCACACGACGAGTGACTTATAGTGGGCTTTTGTCACATAAAGTTATGCCAAATGTGGTCGTAGGTGTTAAAAAGTCTGGCCATATGCTCTTTTAAGTGAGGTAAACTTGTATTCTGTGTGATTATTGTCAATGCAATGGCCACTTTAGTTTTATATGTGTGTGGCTGATTGCTACCATTTGGTCACACAACGAGCGTCTTGTTGTGGTCTTTGGTCACATAAATTTATGCCAATTGTGGTCATTGTTGTTAAAAAGTGTGACGATATCCTATTTTAAGTGAGATAAACTTGTATTTTAAGTGACTATTGTCCATACAACGGGCACTTTATTTTTATTTGTGTGTGGCTAATTGTAACCATTTGGTCACACAACGAGTGTCTTTGTGTGGGCTTTGGTCACATAAAATTATGCTAAAAGTGGCCATAGGAGTTAAAAAGTGTGACCATATGCTCTTTTAAGTGAGGTAAACTTGTATTTTTTTTTTTACTATTGTCCATGCAATGGCCACTTTATTTTTTTTGTGTCTGGCTGATTGCAACCATTCGGTCAAACAACGAGCGTCTTGTTGTGGGCTTTGGTCACATAAATTTATGCCAATTTTGGTCGTTGGTGTTTTAAAGTTTGACCATATGCTCTTTTAAGCGAGATAAACTTGTATTTTAAGTGACTATTGTCCATACAACGGGCACTTTAGTTTTATTTGTGTGTGGCTAATTGTAACCATTTGGTCACACAACGAGTGTCTTGTTGTGGGCTTTGGTCACATAAAATTATGCTAAAAGTGGCCGTAGGAGTTAAAAAGTGTGACCATATGCTCTTTTAAGTGAGGTAAACTTGTATTTTGTGTGACTATTGTTCCTGCAATGAACACTTTATTTTTATGAAAGTGTTGCTGATTGCAACCATTTGGTCACACAATGAATGTCTTGTTGTGGGATTTGGCCACATAAAATTATGCCAAATTTGGCCGTAGGTGTTAAAAAGTTTGACCATATGCTCTTTTAAGTTAAGTAAACTTGTATTTTGTGTGACTATTGTCCATGCAATGGCCACTTAATTTTTATTTGTGTGTGACTGATTGCAAAAATTTGGTCACAGAATGAGTGTCTTGTTGTGGGCTTTAGTCACATAAAGTTATGCCAAATGTGGCCGTAGATGTTAAAATGTGTGACCATATGCTCTTTTAAGTGAAGTAAACTTGTATTTTGTGTGACTATTGTCCATGAAATGGCCACTTTACTTTTATGTGTGTGGGGCTGATTGCAACCGTTTGGTCAGACAACGAGTGTCTTGTAGTCGGCTTTGGTCACATAAAATTATGCCAAATGTCGCCGTAGGTGTTAAAACGTTTGACCATATGCTCTTTAAAGTGAGGTAAACTTGTATTTTTTGTGACTATTGTCCATGCAATGACCACTTTATTTTTTTTTTTGTGTGGCTGATTGCAACCATTTGGTCACACGACGAGTGACTTATAGTGGGCTTTGGTCACATAAAGTTATGCCAAATGTGGTCGTAGGTGTTAAAAAGTCTGGCCATATGCTCTTTTAAGTGAGGTAAATATGTATTCTGTGTGACTATTGTCAATGCAATGGCCACTTTAGTTTTATATGTGTGTGGCTGATTGCTACCATTTGGTCACTCAACGAGCGTCTTGTTGTGGGCTTTGGTCACATAAATTTATGCCAATTGTGGTCGTTGTTGTTAAAAAGTGTGACCATATCCTATTTTAAGTGAGATAAACTTGTATTTTAAGTGACTATTGTCCATACAACGGGCACTTTATTTTTATTTGTGTGTGGCTAATTGTAACCATTTGGTCACACAACGAGTGTCTTTGTGTGGGCTTTGGTCACATAAAATTATGCTAAAAGTGGCCATAGGAGTTAAAAAGTGTGACCATATGCTCTTTTAAGTGAGGTAAACTTGTATTTTTTTTTTACTATTGTCCATGCAATGGCCACTTTATTTTTTTGTGTCTGGCTGATTGCAACCATTCGGTCAAACAACGAGCGTCTTGTTGTGGGCTTTGGTCACATAAATTTATGCCAATTTTGGTCGTTGGTGTTTTAAAGTTTGACCATATGCTCTTTTAAGCGAGATAAACTTGTATTTTAAGTGACTATTGTCCATACAACGGGCACTTTAGTTTTATTTGTGTGTGGCTAATTGCAACCATTTGGTTACACAACGAGTGTCTTGTTGTGGGCTTTGTTCACAAAAAATTATGCTAAATGTGGAGTAGGTGCTAAAAAGTTTGACCATATGCTCTTTTAAGTGAGGTAAACTTGTATTTTGTGTAACAATTGTCCATGCAATGGCAACTTAATTTTTATTTTCGTGTGGCTGATTGAAAAAATTTGGTCACACAACGAATGTCTTGTTGTGGGCTTCGGTCACATAAAATTATGCCAAATGTGGCTGTAGGTGTTAGAAAGTGTGACCATATGCTCTTTTAAGTTAAGTAAACTTGTATTTTGGGTGACTATTGTCCATGTAATGGCCACTTAATTTTTATTTGTGTGTGGCTGATTGCAAAAATTTGGTCACAGAACGAGTGTCTTGTTGTGGGCTTTAGTCACATAAAGTTATGCCAAATGTGGCCGTAGATGTTAAAATGTGTGACCATATGCTCTTTTAAGTGAAGTAAACTTGTATTTTGTGTGACTACTGTCCATGCAATGGCCACATTAGTTTTATGTGTGTGGGGCTGATTGCAATCGTTTGGTCACACAACGAGTGTCTTGTTGTGGGCTTTGGTCACATAAAATTATGCCAAATGTCGCCGTAGGTGTTAAAAAGTGTGACCATATGCTCTTTAAAGTGTGGTAAACTTGTATTTTTTGTGACTATTGTCCATGCAATGGCCACTTTATTTTTTTTGTGTCTGGCTGATTGCAACCATTTGGTCAAACAACGAGTGTCTTGTTGTAGGCTTTGGTCACATAAAATTATGCCAAATGTCGCTGTAGGTGTTAAAAAGTGTGACCATATGCTCTTTTAAGTGAGGTAAACTTGTATTTTGTGTGACTATTGTCAAAGCAATGGCCACTTTACTTTTATATGTGTGTGGCTGATTGCAACCTTTTGGTAAAACAACGAGCGTCTTGTTGTGGGCTTTGGTCACATAAATTTATGCCAATTTCAGTCGTTGGTGTTTTAAAGTGTAACCATATGCTATTTTAAGTGAGATAAACTTGTATTTTAAGTGACTATTGTCCATACAACGGGCACTTTATTTTTATTTGTGTGTGGCTAATTGCAACCATTTGGTCACACAACGAGTGTCTTGTTGTGGGCTTTGTTCACATAAAATTATGCTAAATGTGGACGTAGGTGCTAAAAAGTTTGACCATATGCTCTTTTAAGTGAGGTAAACTTGTATTTTGTGTAACAATTGTCCATGCAATGGCAACTTAATTTTTATTTTCGTGTGGCTAATTGCAAAAATTTGGTCACACAACGAGTGTCTTGTTGTGGGCTTTGGTCACATAAAATTATGCCAAATGTGGCTGTAGGTGTTAGAAAGTGTGACCATATGCTCTTTTAAGTTAAGTAAACTTGTATTTTGGGTGACTATTGTCCATGCAATGGCCACTTAATTTTTATTTGTGTGTGGCTGATTGCAAAAATTCGGTCACAGAACGAGTGTCTTGTTATGGGCTTTAGTCACATAAAGTTATGTCAAATGTGGTCGTAGATGTTAAAATGTGTGACCATATGCTCTTTTAAGTGAGGTAAACTTGTATTTTGTGTGACTACTGTCCATGCAATGGCCACATTAGTTTTATGTGTGTGGGGCTGATTGCAACCGTTTGGTCACACAACGAGTGTCTTGTTGTGCGCTTTGGTCACATAAAATTATGCCAAATGTCGCCGTAGGTGTTAAAATGTGTGACCATATGCGCTTTAAAGTGTGGTAAACTTGTATTTTTTGTGACTAGTGTCCATGCAATGGACACTTTATTTTTTTTTTGTGGCTGATTGCAACCATTTGGTCAGACGACGAGTGACTTGTTGTGGGCTTTGGTCACATAAACTTATGCCAAATGTGGCCGTAGGTGTTAAACGGTGTGGCCATATGCTCTTTTAAGTGAGGTAAACTTGTATTTTGTGTGACTATTATCAATGTAATGGCCACTTTACTTTTATATGTGTGTGGCTGATTGCAACCATTTGGTAAAACAACGAGCGTCTTGTTGTGGGCTTTGGTCACATAAATTTATGCCAATTTCGGTCGTTGGTGTTTTAAAGTGTAACCATATGCTATTTTAAGTGAGATAAACTTGTATTTTAAAAGTGACTATTGTCCATGACAACGGGCACTTTTTTTTTATTTGTGGTGTGGCTAATTGGCAACCATTTGGTCACACAACGAGTGTCCTTGTTGTGGGCTTTTTGTTCACATAAAAATTATGCTAAATGTGGCACGTAGGTGGCTAAAAGTTTGACCATATGCTCTTTTAAGTGAGGTAAACTTGTATTTTGTGTAACAATTGTCCATGCAATGGCAACTTAATTTTTATTTTCGTGTGGCTAATTGCAAAAATTTGGTCACACAACGAGTGTCTTGTTGTGGGCTTTGGTCACATAAAATTATGCCAAATGTGGCTGTAGGTGTTAGAAAGTGTGACCATATGCTCTTTTAAGTGAGGTAAACTTGTATTCTATGTGACTATTGTCAATGCAATGGCCACTTTAGTTTTATATGTGTGTGGCTGATTGCTACCATTTGGTCACACGACGAGTGACTTATATTGGGCTTTGGTCACATAAACTTATGCCAAATGTGGTCGTAGGTGTTAAAAAGTCTGGCCATATGCTCTTTTAAGTTAGGTGAACTTGTATTTTGTGTGACTATTATCAATGCAATGGCCACTTTACTTTTATATGTGTGTGGCTGATTGCAACCATTTGGTAAAACAACGAAGGTCTTGTTGTGGGCTTTGGTCACATAAATTTATGCCAATTTTGGTCGTTGGTGTTTTAAAGTGTCACCATATGCTATTTTAAGTGAGATAAACTTGTATTTTAAGTGACTATTGTCCATACAACGGGCACTTTATTTTTATTTGTGTGTGGCTAATTGCAACCATTTGGTCACACAACGAGTGTCTTGTTGTGGGCTTTGGTCACATAAAATTATGCTAAAAGTGGCCATAGGAGTTAAAAAGTGTGACCATATGCTCTTTTAAGTGAGGTAAACTTGTATTTTGTGTGACTATTATCAATGCAATGGCCACTTTACTTTTATATGTGTGTGGCTGATTGCAACCATTTGGTAAAACAACGAAGGTCTTGTTGTGGGCTTTGGTCACATAAATTTATGCCAATTTTGGTCGTTGGTGTTTTAAAGTGTCACCATATGCTATTTTAAGTGAGATAAACTTGTATTTTAAGTGACTATTGTCCATACAACGGGCACTTTACTTTTATTTGTGTGTGGCTAATTGCAACCATTTGGTCACACAACGAGTGTCTTGTTGTGGGCTTTGTTCACATAAAATTATGCTAAATGTGGACGTAGGTGCTAAAAAGTTTGACCATATGCTCTTTAAAGTGTGGTAAACTTGAATTTTTTGTGACTATTGTCCATGCAATGGCCACTTTATTTTTTTTTTGTGTGGCTGATTGCAACCATTTGGTCAAACAACGAGCGTCTTGTTGTGTGCTTTGGTCACATAAAATTATGCCAAATGTGGCTGTAGGTGTTACAAAGTGTGACCATATAATCTTTTAAGTTAACTAAACTTGTATTTCGTGTGACTATTGTCCATGCAATGGCCACTTAATTTTTATTTATGTGTGGCTAATTGCAAAAATTTGGTCACAGAACGAGTGTCTTGTTGTGGGCTTTAGTCACATAAAGTTATGCCAAATGTGGTCGTAGATGTTAAAATGTGTGACCATATGCTCTTTTAAGTGAGGTAAACTTGTATTTTGTGTGACTATTGTCCATGCAATGGCCACTTTAGTTTTATGTGTGTGGGGCTGATTGCAACCGTTTGGTCACACACCAAGTGTCTTGTTGTGGGCTTTGGTCACATAAAATTATGCCAAATGTCGCCGTAGGTGTTAAAAAGTTTGATCATATGCTCTTTAAAGTGAGGTAAACTTGTATTTTTTGTGACTATTGTCCATGCAATGGCCACTTTATTTATTTATTTTTTTTTGTGTGGTTGATTGCAACCATTAGGTCACACGACGAGTGACTTCTAGTGGGCTTTGGTCACATAAACTTACGCCAAATGTGGCTGTAGGTGTTAAAAAGTCTGGCCATATGCTCTTTTAAGTGAGGTAAACTTGTATTCTGTGTGACTATTGTGAATGCAATGGCCACTTTAGTTTTATATGTGTGTGGCTGATTGCAACCATTTGGTCACACAATGAATGTCTTGTTGTGGGCTTTGGCCACATAAAATTATGCCAAATTTGGCCGTAGGTGTTAAAAAGTTTGACCATATGCTCTATAAGTTAAGTAAACTTGTATTTTGGGTGACTATTGTCCATGCAATGGCCACTTAATTTTTATTTGTGTGTGGCTGATTGCGAAAATTTGGTCACAGAACGAGTGTCTTGTTATGGGCTTTAGTGACATAAAGTTATGCTAAATGTGGTCGTAGATGTTAAAATGTGTGACCATATGCTCTTTTAAGTGAGGTAAACTTGTATTTTGTGTGACTATTTTCCATGCAACGGCCACTTTAGTTTTATGTGTGTGTTTGGTCACACAACGAGTGTCTTGTTGTGGGCTTTGGTCACATAAAATTATGCCAAATGTTGCCGTAGGTGTTAAAAAGTGTGACCATATGCTCTTTAAAGTGTGGTAAACTTGTATTTTTTGTGACTATTGTCCATACAACGGGCACTTTATTTTTATTTGTGTGTGGCTAATTGCAACCATTTAGTCACACAACGAGTGTCTTGTTGTGGGCTTTGTTCACATAAAATTATGCTAAATGTGGACGTAGGTGCTAAAAAGTTTGACCATATGCTCTTTTAAGTGAGGTAAACTTGTATTTTGTGTAACAATTGTCCATGCAATGGCAACTTAATTTTTATTTTCGTGTGGCTAATTGAAAAAATTTGGTCACACAACGAGTGTCTTGTTGTGGGCCTCGGTCACATAAAATTATGCCAAATGTGGTTGTAGGTGTTAGAAACTGTGACCATATGCTCTTTTAAGTTAAGTAAACTTGTATTTTGGGTGACTATTGTCCATGCAATGGCCACTTAATTTTTATTTGTCTGTGGCTGATTGCAAAAATTTGGTCACAGAACGAGTGTCTTGTTGTGGGCTTTAGTCACATAAACTTATGCCAAATGTGGCCGTAGGTGTTAAAAGGTGTGGCCATATGCTCTTTTAAGTGAGGTAAACTTGTATTTTGTGTGACTATTATCAATGCAATGGCCACTTTACTTTTATATGTGTGTGGCTGATTGCAACCATTTGGTAAAACAACGAGCGTCTTGTTGTGGGCTTTGGTCACATAAATTTATGCCAATTTCGGTCGTTGATGTTTTAAAGTGTAACCATATGCTCTTTTAAGTGAGATAAACTTGTATTTTAAGTGACTATTGTCCATACAACGGGCACTTTATTTTTATTTGTGTGTGGCTAATTGCAACCATTTGGTCACACAACGAGTGTCTTGTTGTGGGCTTTGTTCACATAAAATTATGCTAAATGTGGACGTAGGTGCTAAAAAGTTTGACCATATGCTCTTTTAAGTGAGGTAAACTTGTATTTTGTGTAACAATTGTCCATGCAATGGCAACTTAATTTTTATTTTCGTGTGGCTAATTGCAAAAATTTGGTCACACAACGAGTGTCTTGTTGTGGGCTTTGGTCACATAAAATTATGCCAAATGTGGCTGTAGGTGTTAGAAAGTGTGACCATATGCTCTTTTAAGTTAAGTAAACTTGTATTTTGGGTGACTATTGTCCATGCAATGGCCACTTAATTTTTATTTGTGTGTGGCTGATTGCAAAAATTCGGTCACAGAACGAGTGTCTTGTTATGGGCTTTAGTCACATAAAGTTATGTCAAATGTGGTCGTAGATGTTAAAATGTGTGACCATATGCTCTTTTAAGTGAGGTAAACTTGTATTTTGTGTGACTATTTTCCATGCAACGACCACTTTAGATTTTTGTGTGTCGGGCTGATTGCAACCGTTTGGTCACACAACGAGGGTCTTGTTGTGGGCTTTGGTCACATAAAATTATGCCAAATGTCGCCGTAGGTGTTAAAAAGTGTGACCATATGCTCTTTAAAGTGTGGTAAACTTGTATTTTTTGTGACTATTGTCCATGCAATGGCCACTTTATATTTTTTTTGTGTGGCTGATTGCAACCATTTGGTCACACGACGAGTGACTTGTTGTGGGCTTTAGTCACATAAAGTTATGCCAAATGTGGCCGTAGGTGTTAAAAAGTGTGGCCATATGCTCTTTTAAGAGAGGTAAACTTGTATTATGTGTGACTATTGTCAATGCATTGGCCACTTTAGTTTTATATGTGTGTGGCTGATTGCAACCATTTGGTCATTCAACGAGCGTCTTGTTGTGGGCTTTGGTCACATAAATTAATGCCAATTTTGGTCGTTAGTGTTTTAAAGTGTGACCATATGCTCTTTTAAGTGAGATAAACTTGTACTTTAAGTGACTATTGTCCTTACAACGGCCACATTATTTTTATTTGTGTGTGGCTAATTGAAACCATTTGGTCACACAACGAGTGTCTTGTTGTAGGCTTTGTTCACATAAAATTATGCTAAATGTGGACGTAGGTGCTAAAAAGTGTGACCATATGCTCTTTTAAGTGAGGTAAACTTGTATTTTGTGTGACAATTGTCCATGCAATGGCCACTTAATTTTTATTTGCGTGTGGCTGATTGCAAAAATTTGGTCACACAATGAGTGTCTTGTTGTGGGGTTTGGTCACATAAAATTATGCCAAATGTAGCTGTAGGTGTTACAAAGTGTGACCATATAATCTTTTAAGTTAAGTAAACTTGGATTTCGTGTGACTATTGTCCATGCAATGGCCACTTAATTTTTGATTATGTGTGGCTAATTGCAAAAATTTGGTCACAGAACGAGTGTCTTGTTGTGGGCTTTAGTCACATAAAGTTATGCCAAATGTGGCCGTAGATGTTAAAATGTGTGACCATATGCTCTTTTAAGTGAGGTAAAGTTGTATTTTGTGTGACTATTGTCCATGCAATGGCCACTTTAGTTTTATGTGTGTGAGGCTGATTGCAACCGTTTGGTCACACAACGAGTGTCTTGTTGTGGGCTTTGGTCACATAAAATTATGCCAAATGTCGCCGTAGGTGTTAAAAAGTGTGACCATATGCTCTTTAAAGTGTGGTAAACTTGTATTTTGTGTGACTATTGTCAATGCAATGGCCACTTTACTTTTATATGTGTGTGGCTGATTGCAACCACTTGGTAAAACAACGAGCGTCTTGTTGTGGGCTTTGGTCACATAAACTTATGCCAAATGTGGCCGTAGGTGTTAAAAGGTGTGGCCATATGCTCTTTTAAGTGAGGTAAACTTGTATTTTGTGTGACTATTATCAATGCAATGGCCACTTTATTTTTATTTGTGTGTGGCTAATTGCAACCATTTGGTCACACAACGAGTGTTTTGTTGTGGGCTTTGTTCACATAAAATTATGCTAAATGTGGACGTAGGTGCTAAAAATTTTGACCATATGCTCTTTTAAGTGAGGTAAACTTGTAATTTGTGTAACAATTGTCCATGCAATGGCAACTTAATTTTTATTTTCGTGTGGCTAATTGCAAAAATTTGGTCACACAACGAGTGTCTTGTTGTGGGCCTCGGTCACATAAAATTATGCCAAATGTGGTTGTAGGTGTTAGAAACTGTGACCATATGCTCTTTTAAGTTAAGTAAACTTGTATTTTGGGTAACTATTGTCCATGCAATGGCCACTTAATTTTTATTTGTCTGTGGCTGATTGCAAAAATTTGGTCACAGAACGAGTGTCTTGTTGTGGGCTTTAGTCACATAAAGTTATGCGAAATGTGTTCGTAGATGTTAAAATGTGTGACCATATGCTCTTTTAAGTGAAGTAAACTTGTATTTTGTGTGACTACTGTCCATGCAATGGCCACTAGTTTTATGTGTGTGGGGCTGATTGCAACCGTTTGGTCACACAACGAGTGTCTTGTTGTGGGCTTTGGTCACATAAAATTATGCCAAATGTCGCCGTAGGTGTTAAAAAGTGTGACCATATGCTCTTTAAAGTGTGGTAAACTTGTATTTTTTGTGACTAGTTTCCATGCAATGGCCACTTTATTTTTTTTTTTTGTGGCTGATTGCAACCATTTGGTCACACGACGAGTGACTTGTTGTGGGCTTTGGTCACATAAACTTATGCCAAATGTGGCCGTAGGTGTTAAAAGGTGTGGCCATATGCTCTTTTAAGTGAGGTAAACTTGTATTTTGTGTGACTATTATCAATGCAATGGCCACTTTACTTTTATATGTGTGTGGCTGATTGCAACCATTTGGTAAAACAACGAGCGTCTTGTTGTGGGCTTTGGTCACATAAATTTATGCCAATTTCGGTCGTTGGTGTTTTAAAGTGTAACCATATGTTATTTTAAGTGAGATAAACTTGTATTTTAAGTGACTATTGTCCATACAACGGGCACTTTATTTTTATTTGTGTGTGGCTAATTGCAACCATTTGGTCACACAACGAGTGTCTTGTTGTGGGCTTTGTTCACATAAAATTATGCTAAATGTGGACGTAGGTGCTAAAAAGTTTGACCATATGCTCTTTTAAGTGAGGTAAACTTGTATTTTGTGTAACAATTGTCCATGCAATGGCAACTTAATTTTTATTTTCGTGTGGCTAATTGCAAAAATTTGGTCACACAACGAGTGTCTTGTTGTGGGCCTCAGTCACATTAAATTATGCAAAATGTGGTTGTAGGTGTTAGAAACTGTGACCATATGCTCTTTTATGTTAAGTAAACTTGTATTTTGGGTGACTATTGTCCATGCAATGGCCACTTAATTTTTATTTGTCTGTGGCTGATTGCAATAATTTGGTCACAGAACGAGTGTCTTGTTGTGGGCTTTAGTCACATAAAGTTATGCGAAATGTGGTCGTAGATGTTAAAATGTGTGACCATATGCTCTTTTAAGTGAGGTAAACTTGTATTTTGTATGACTACTGTCCATGCAATGGCCACATTAGTTTTATGTGTGTGGGGCTGATTGCAACCGTTTGGTCACACAACGAGTGTCTTGTTGTGGGGTTTGTCACATAAAATTACGCCAAATGTCGCCGTAGGTGTTAAAAAGTGTGACCATATGCTCTTTAAAGTATGGTAAACTTGTATTTTTTGTGACTAGTGTCCATGCAATGGACACTTTATTGTTTTTTTGTGGCTGATTGCAACCATTTGGTCACACGACGAGTGACTTGTTGTGGGCTTTGGTCACATAAACTTATGCCAAATGTGGCCGTAGGTGTTATAAGGTGTGGTCATATGCTCTTTTAAGTGAGGTAAACTTGTATTTTGTGTGACTATTATCAATGCAATGGCCACTTTACTTTTATATGTGTGTGGCTGATTGCAACCATTTGGTAAAACAACGAGCGTCTTGTTGTGGGCTTTGGTCACATAAATTTATGCCAATTTCGGTCGTTGGTGTTTTAAAGTGTAACCATATGCTATTTTAAGTGAGATAAACTTGTATTTTAAGAGACTATTGTCCATACAACGGGCACTTTATTTTTATTTGTGTGTGGCTAATTGCAACCATTTGGTCACACAACGAGTGTCTTGTTGTGGGCTTTGTTCACATAAAATTATGCTAAATGTGGACGTAGGTGCTAAAAAGTTTGACCATATGCTCTTTTAAGTGAGGTAAACTTGTATTTTGTGTAACAATTGTCCATGCAATGGCAACTTAATTTTTATTTTCGTGTGGCTAATTGCAAAAATTTGGTCACACAACGAGTGTCTTGTTGTGGGCTTTGGTCACATAAAATTATGCCAAATGTGGATGTAGGTGTTAGAAAGTGTGACCATATGCTCTTTTAAGTTAAGTAAACTTGTATTTTGGGTGACTATTGTCCATGCAATGGCCACTTAATTTTTATTTGTGTGTGGCTGATTGCAAAAATTTGGTCACAGAACGAGTGTCTTGTTATGGGCTTTAGTCACATAAAGTTATGTCAAATGGGGTCGTAGATGTTAAAATGTGTGACCATATGCTCTTTTAAGTGAGGTAAACTTGTATTTTGTGTGACTATTTTCCATGCAACGGCCACTTTAGTTTTATGTGTGTCGGGCTTATTGCAACCGTTTGGTCACACAACGAGTGTCTTGTTGTGGGCTTTGGTCACATAAAATTATGCCAAATGTCGCCGTAGGTGTTAAAAAGTGTGACCATATGCTCTTTAAAGTGTGGTAAACTTGTATTTTTTGTGACTATTGTCCATGCAATGGCCACTTTATATTTTTTTTTGTGTGGCTGATTGCAACCATTTGGTCACACGACGAGTGACTTGTTGTGGGCTTTATTCACATAAACTTATGCCAAATGTGGCCGTAGGTGTTAAAAAGTGTGGCCATATGCTCTTTTAAGTGAGGTAAACTTGTATTATGTGTGACTATTGTCAATGCATTGGCCACTTTAGTTTTATATGTGTGTGGCTGATTGCAACCATTTGGTCACACAACGAGCGTCTTGTTGTGGGCTTTGGTCACATAAATTTATGCCAATTTTGGTCGTTAGTTTTTTAAAGTGTGACCATATGCTCTTTTAAGTGAGATAAACTTGTAGTTTAAGTGACTATTGTCCTTACAACGGCCACATTGTTTTTATTTGTGTGTGGCTCATTGCAACCATTTGGTCACACAACGAGTGTCTTGTTGTAGGCTTTGCTCACTTAAAATTATGCTAAATGTGGACGTAGGTGCTAAAAAGTGTGACCATATGCTCTTTTAAGTGAGGTAAACTTGTATTTTGTGTGACTACTGTCCATGCAATGGCCACATTAGTTTTATGTGTGTGGGGCTGATTGCAACCGTTTGGTCACACAACGAGTGTCTTGTTGTGCGCTTTGGTCACATAAAATTATGCCAAATGTCGCCGTAGGTGTTAAAATGTGTGACCATATGCGCTTTAAAGTGTGGTAAACTTGTATTTTTTGTGACTAGTGTCCATGCAATGGACACTTTATTTTTTTTTTTGTGGCTGATTGCAACCATTTGGTCAGACGACGAGTGACTTGTTGTGGGCTTTGGTCACATAAACTTATGCCAAATGTGGCCGTAGGTGTTAAACGGTGTGGCCATATGCTCTTTTAAGTGAGGTAAACTTGTATTTTGTGTGACTATTATCAATGTAATGGCCACTTTACTTTTATATGTGTGTGGCTGATTGCAACCATTTGGTAAAACAACGAGCGTCTTGTTGTGGGCTTTGGTCACATAAATTTATGCCAATTTCAGTCGTTGGTGTTTTAAAGTGTAACCATATGCTATTTTAAGTGAGATAAACTTGTATTTTAAGTGACTATTGTCCATACAACGGGCACTTTATTTTTATTTGTGTGTGGCTAATTGCAACCATTTGGTCACACAACGAGTGTCTTGTTGTGGGCTTTGTTCACATAAAATTATGCTAAATGTGGACGTAGGTGCTAAAAAGTTTGACCATATGCTCTTTTAAGTGAGGTAAACTTGCATTTTGTGTGACTATTGTCAAAGCAATGGCCACTTTACTTTTATATGTGTGTGGCTGATTGCAACCTTTTGGTAAAACAACGAGCGTCTTGTTGTGGGCTTTGGTCACATAAATTTATGCAATTTGGTCGTTGGTGTTTTAAAGTGTAACCATATGCTCTTTTAAGTGAGATAAACTTTTATTTTAAGTGACTATTGTCCATATAACGGGCACTTTATTTTTATTTGTGTGTGGCTAATTGCAACCGTTTGGTCACACAACGAGTGTCTTGTTGTGCGCTTTGGTCACATAAAATTATGCCAAATGTCGCCGTAGGTGTTAAAATGTGTGACCATATGCGCTTTAAAGTGTGGTAAACTTGTATTTTTTGTGACTAGTGTCCATGCAATGGACACTTTATTTTTTTTTTTGTGGCTGATTGCAACCATTTGGTCAAACAACGAGTGTCTTGTTGTAGGCTTTGGTCACATAAAATTATGCCAAATGTCGCTGTAGGTGTTAAAAAGTGTGACCATATGCTCTTTTAAGTGAGGTAAACTTGTATTTTGTGTGACTATTGTCAAAGCAATGGCCACTTTACTTTTATATGTGTGTGGCTGATTGCAACCTTTTGGTAAAACAACGAGCGTCTTGTTGTGGGCTTTGGTCACATAAATTTATGCCAATTTTGGTCGTTGGTGTTTTAAAGTGTAACCATATGCTCTTTTAAGTGAGATAAACTTTTATTTTAAGTGACTATTGTCCATATAACGGGCACTTTATTTTTATTTGTGTGTGGCTAATTGCAACCATTTGGTCACACAACGAGTGTCTTGTTGTGGGCTTTGTTCACATAAAATTATGCTAAATGTGGACGTAGGTGCTAAAAAGTTTGACCATATGCTCTTTTAAGTGAGGTAAACTTGCATTTTGTGTGACTATTGTCAAAGCAATGGCCACTTTACTTTTATATGTGTGTGGCTGATTGCAACCTTTTGGTAAAACAACGAGCGTCTTGTTGTGGGCTTTGGTCACATAAATTTATGCCAATTTTGGTCGTTGGTGTTTTAAAGTGTAACCATATGCTCTTTTAAGTGAGATAAACTTTTATTTTAAGTGACTATTGTCCATATAACGGGCACTTTATTTTTATTTGTGTGTGGCTAATTGCAACCATTTGGTCACACAACGAGTGTCTTGTTGTGGGCTTTGTTCACATAAAATTATGCTAAATGTGGACGTAGGTGCTAAAAAGTTTGTCCATATGCTCTTTTAAGTGAGGTAAACTTGCATTTTGTGTAACAATTGTCCATGCAATGGCAACTTAATTTTTATTTTCGTGTGGCTAATTGCAAAAATTTGGTCACACAACGAGTGTCTTGTTGTGGGCCTCGGTCACATAATATTATGCCAAATGTGGCTGTAGGTGTTAGAAACTGTGACCATATGCTCTTTTAAGTTAAGTAAACTTGTATTTTGGGTGACAATTGTCCATGCAATGGCCACTTAATTTTTATTTGTGTGTGGCTAATTGCAAAAATTTGGTCACAGAACGAGTGTCTTGTTGTGGGCTTTAGTCACACAAAGTTATGCGAAATGTGGTCGTAGATGTTAGAATGTGTGACCATATGCTCTTTTAAGTGAGGTAAACTTGTATGTTGTGTGACTACTGTCCATGCAATGGCCACATTAGTTTTATGTGTGTGGGGCTGATTGCACCCTTTTGGTCACACAACGAGTGTCTTGTTGTGGGCTTTGGTCACATAAAATTATGCCAAATGTCGCCGTAGGTGTTAAAAAGTGTGACCATATGCTCTTTAAAGTGTGGTAAACTTGTATATTTTGTGACTATTGTCCATGCAATGGCCACTTTATTTTTTTTTTTGTGGCTGATTGCAACCATTTGGTCACACGACGAGTGACTTGTTGTGGGCTTTGGTCACATAAACTTATGCCAAATGTGGCCGTAGGTGTTAAAAGGTGTGGCCATATGCTCTTTTAAGTGAGGTAAACTTGTATTTTGTGTGACTATTATCAATGCAATGGCCACTTTACTTTTATATGTGTGTGGCTGATTGCAACCATTTGGTAAAACAACGAGCGTCTTGTTGTGGGCTTTGGTCACATAAATTTATGCCAATTTTGGTCGTTGGTGTTTTAAAGTGTAACCATATGCTATTTTAAGTGAGATAAACTTGTATTTTAAGTGACTATTGTCCATACAACGGGCACTTTATTTTTATTTGTGTGTGGCTAATTGCAACCATTTGGTCACACAACGAGTGTCTTGTTGTGGGCTTTGTTCACATAATATTATGCTAAATGTGGACGTAGGTGCTAAAAAGTTTGACCATATGCTCTTTTAAGTGAGGTAAACTTGTATTTTGTGTAACAATTGTCCATGCAATGGCAACTTAATTTTTATTTTCGTGTGGCTAATTGCAAAAATTTGGTCACACAACGAGTGTCTTGTTGTGGGCTTTGGTCACATAAAATTATGCCAAATGTGGCTGTAGGTGTTAGAAAGTGTGACCATATGCTCTTTTAAGTGAGGTAAACTTGTATTCTATGTGACTATTGTCAATGCAATGGCCACTTTAGTTTTATATGTGTGTGGCTGATTGCTACCATTTGGTCACACGACGAGTGACTTATATTGGGCTTTGGTCACATAAACTTATGCCAAATGTGGTCGTAGGTGTTAAAAAGTCTGGCCATATGCTCTTTTAAGTTAGGTGAACTTGTATTCTGTGTGACTATTGTCAATGCAATAGCCACTTTAGTTTTATATGTGTGTGGCTGATTGCTACCATTTGGTCACACAACGAGCGGCTTGTTGTGGGCTTTGGTCACATAAATTTATGCCAATTGTGATCGTTGTTAAAAAGTGTGACCATATACTCTTTTAAGTGAGATAAACTTGTATTTTAAGTGACTATTGTCCATACAACGGACACTTTA